>JAGKTI010010694.1:0-27948 GCA_018397915.1 Birgus latro
AATGATACACTAGAGGACGAGGTATAAATTAGTCTTTTTGTGGCTCTTCTAATACCATTGAGGATTAATATGACTATATTCGTCTGACAAGAATAGAACTTGTTAGAAATGAATGTCGTTTATGATCCTGTAGCCGATTTGTTTTCACCTGATAGAATTGGACAACTCTTAACTTGAATACTAAGTCGTGGTTGCATGAAAATCGATCAGGCGTAGTTTTGAAGTCGGAGTGAGTACTGTGAGTCTCCTCGGTTACATGTCAAATCCACCATTCTGCCTCATTATTCTTGGCCATCAACTGAAAGGTGTTTACAAGAATATGTGGTCCTTTTTGCAATCATTTACTGTATCAATATAGAATCAACAGGACATCATTATACTTGAGGCGCCAAAGTAAATACTGTACACAGTGTCTTGTAAATAGCGCCTACTAGAAACTCTCCGCAGTATCTTGTGTGCTGCGGGAACGGTCAGTAGGCTAGTGTGGGCGTGGTTGCGGCAGTGAGAGAAGGGATGAATAAATAATGCAGGGTAGATACTGACAACAGTTACTGAGTCGTCCCCACAACACACGAGAAGCCACTCGGCGGAATGAAAGTGGAGCGTTATATATGGACTACCTTGCATATTACTAATCTTGCAGTACCTTAGTTTACTAGTAATAACTGTACAAATATAAATAAAGAATGTATACTTGGAGGGTTCTGTGTAAATAACCCTGCTTATACACTGGCTCGTGGCCCCAGGCTCATGTGGACGTGAACCCAGAGGAGTGCAGGCTGAAATTTCCCTTCTGTAGTTTACCATCTTCCTTTCGGATGTTAGGGAGGATTTGAGGGTCGTTTGTATAGCCAGGAAGCTCCACCATCCGGTTATATAGGTGCCACTGTGTTAAGGCTCCCCACTCCCTCTTTGCAGCACTTTTAGAGAACTGGAAGATGAATAAAAGTCTGTAGGTAGCAAGAATAACAAAGTCTGAATTTTCTCAAGTCGCTAAGGGTTACTGGAAATAATAAATAGTATTTTATGTGGAAGTGAAGCTTGGACATTGCTGGTCCAAGAGTGAGAGCTATGGAAATGAGCTATTTGAGATGAGCATGTGGAGTCACATGGAGAGACAGCCTGACAAATTAGGAAGTGAAGGAGCGTTGTGGTGTGAATGTGGATGTGACAGGAAGCTTAAGGAGAAACACGCTAAGGTAATTTGGCCGTGTTGAGAAAAGGACGAGCGAGAAACGGACGGGGAGAGTGTATGTGAGTGAGGTGGAGGGGGGGAGAGGGAGGGGGAGGCCAAGCATGAGATGGCGGGATGGAGTGGAGAGGTATGTGAGAGAGGGGGCTGTGAGCTGGGAGCAGGGCAGTGAAATGGCGGGGGACAGGGTGACATGGAGGAGATTAGTTTGTGGCCACCCCTTACGGGATAAAGGCTTCTGGCAATAGATAGATACATAGTTTTTATATGGCTTTGGAGAGTTTGTAGCCTGTTCCTTAGCGATTTATTCTACACATTACACCTCATTATCCTCTTGTATGCTACTGATGCAAACTATGGCGATATTAAAACGGTATCAGCAACATAAAGAGGATGCTTAGTTGCTGAAATAATGTGCGGACTAAATAGCTAAGGAAGAGGTCCTTGCAAACATCCTATACTACTTAGAATACTGCACAGTCTTTAACTTTTCATCACCTCGCTCTGATTCTCTCGAGGACGAAGATCCTGAGGACGCTGGCGACTGAGTGAACTCTAAACTTTCCCTCACACTAGAAAGTAAATCAAAGCTCCTAGAACCAAAGGGCTCCTTTCTAATACATTTAGAGCAGACAAAAAACTAAACAGTGGTAATTTTTACATATCCACCAGAGCTAGAGTTAAGGAAAGAATATCAAGGGAGAATGGGAAAAGAAATAAAGCAAAACCGAAAGAAAGGGGCTAAGACCCTTTTATGCTGAGGTGCTACAAAGGAAGGCACAAGTAATGAGCTACAAGTGCAAATCTAGATAAAAATCGCCGTTGTCAAATTTATAATATCTACCCCAAGTATTACTAGTGGTGACGCCGTTTTCTTTCTAAAACACAGTTGGTGTAAGTGTAGTATTGCATTGTTTGTGGTGAAAAAATGTCTAGAACCTGTTCTCATTTTGTGTGTGTGTTTGTACAAAAAAATACATTCGATAATTCAAACCATCGCTCAAAAATTATGCCCCTACCAATTTTTCCAGTTAAAGTGTCCCATATAGCGCTTCATATTACTCATGTATTAATGAACTAATCCGTCCATTCTGAGGAATGTATTGAGTGACATTAATATTTATAATGCATAAAATGAAAGTTTACTTAGGTGCTGCCAAAGTTTCGTCTAGTAACTCAAGTTTGATCTGCAGGAAGAACTAGATACTTGAGAAGGTTTTGCATTCCCTTTTGCTTATCCTTTATGTAGAAAACAGAAAATTGTTTGTGATAGTTTTCCTATCGGCTCTCGTAACTAAGATTTATGTTTGTAAGAAGAACAAGAGGCATAAGAGGCATCAAAATTCTGTCCATCCTGATGTGGGAATCCAGCCAGACGGGCTTTCGCCAGTGTGAGTCTGGGCGGTTGCTGCAGCAATGCCTAACCAACCTCCATTCATACTTTATTTTGATCATTGTCAGCGTTACGTGCATCCTAATCATTACCTGCTAAGGCCCTGCATATTCTGATGTGGCGTGAGTAATTAGTGGGAGTAATAAATTAAAACTGTTTGTGATATTTAAGTGTGAAAGTGAAGGAAGCACATCATTGTGTTGGCCTCAGTGTTTTGGTGCAGCACAAGCGACCATTTTAGTTGGGAAGGTGAAACTGTTTGGGTGTGTTTAACATTTGTGGCCATTGTTTATTTACGTAGATTTTACCAGCTTATAATATGTAATACATGTGGATATGTGAAGGATATTTATTTGGCTTATAAGATGAATGTAATATAATTGGTGTCATGGAGTGTGTCAGCAAGATTTATCATTACTCCAGTATTTTATATTAGGTTTTGCATGTAATATACTCTAGATAGTTAGCAACACCATATTACAACACGTATATGTAGAAAATAAGGTTTCATGTGCTCAGTGAAATGTAAGTACTTGTCTAGAATGTTTTCTCATTGGTATTAGTGTGAAGAATTAAGTTTATTGTTAGGGTAGCTACCTGAAACAACCCCAGTTTTTGTCATGGGAAATAATTGCTTTCTTCATTATTGAAACTTCATATGCCAAAGCAGAAAATATACTGGTAGGAAAGTTGTGATTATTTCCACCCAGCACCAGAAGTACTACGGTACAATGCTGTTAAGAATCTAACCCAAATATGTTATTATCCTCCAAGTGAAAATATTGTTGCAGTATTTGACAGCAACCTAAAATACGATGTTACTTTCCGACAGAAAATAGTACTCGTGTTTATGACGTGGAATACAATGTTGTTATTTTTTTCTAGCTGCAATTTATGTAGCTAGTGGTATTAGAGTTTAATCCCTGGATTCCAGTGATATATTTTTTGTTCAGTTATATTTATCATGGTAAATTTTTACAAGCTGCCAATACACTCCCCAGGTTGTGCAGTATATTTTTCTCACCAGGTGATTTGTTTCAGATTTCGAGATTTATTGATTCTTTACCAAACAGGGAAGTCCTTTCCATGTTTTCAGTTGAAATGAGTCTTTCACAGGTTACTTGTTATTTAACCTGGATTACCACAGCTACTTGGGATTTTTATAAACTTACAATTTGAGTGCTAAAATGAGGATTTAGAATGTGTACCGGTAAATATTCCGCCGATGTCTCCCGGTAGCCGGCCATATTTTACATTCCTAACGCACATTTTAATACAGTAATCTCTCTACTATTCGGACGCCCATTATTCGGATCCACCACTATTCGGACATCATGGACTGTCCGCCCCCCAAAATGCCCCCAAAATTGAAAAAATCCAAAAAAATCCGATTTTTTTGGACTGCGTCAGTTTGAATTTCCTGCGCGCACCGATAGGCTGTGTTTTCGCGCGTGGCGCCTGTTTGTCGGTCCCATTTCCTGCTCTGTTCCTGCCTCGTAAACACGCTTCGACAATGGCAGCTGAAGTGATTGGTTTTGTGGTGATACCCTATACCTCCTGCAGGGCTTGATGCTGCTCTTCACCTTGTTCATCATGTGTGTGATGATGGCCCCGCCACCTGAGAAGGGGAAGAAAGTGGTTCTGACTCTGAAGTAGAGGGAGGTATTGGAGAA
Organism: Birgus latro; assembly: GCA_018397915.1. Classification (NCBI taxonomy): domain Eukaryota; kingdom Metazoa; phylum Arthropoda; class Malacostraca; order Decapoda; family Coenobitidae; genus Birgus; species Birgus latro. Next base: position 4,259 of record JAGKTI010010694.1, read on the forward strand.
GGTGGACGCCGGGTGGCCGACATCACGGATTCGTTGTGAATTCAACCTCCCTCGCTCTACCTTGTTTGATGTCAAGAAGTCCCGAGACAAACTACAGCAGTACACGGCTGATTTCGCTTTGCAAGACCAAACGAAACGTGGAGAGGAAGGTGCTGTATACTCCTAAGTATGCTGAGATTGAATAAATTCTCCAGGACTCGTCACTAAACCACACGGGAATTTACGGTTATGTACAGTGCAGTGAAGTGATGTGATGCAAGGTATGTGAAAGAAAACTTTGTGGAAAGTGCTTGTGAGAAGTGCTGGTGAGTGTAAAGTGCACTGGAAGTGTTAGGCTGTGTCAGGTGCAAGGTCTTACTGTCAGAGTCTGAGATGATTGAGCGGGTTATACATCAGGACGGCAGCAACGTTCTGGTAAGTACCCTAACTTCATCAAAATTCCTTGTTTTGTTCTTTCCATATCATTAATCTCATGCATAAACTGTGTGAAAGATGATTTCCATAATGATTTTCATGTCTAACCTGTTTTCATCATGCTGTAAATGGGTTAAAAAATTACCCTAAATGTTAATCATAATTTCCTGCTTTCAATTTAATTTTTTCATGCATGGTTTATAAGTGCACCAGCTATGAAAAAGGTGAATGCCAGTGAATTTCATGTCCAGTCATAACCTAACCTAACCTAACCTAACTATTTTGTTAATCATAATTTTCTGCTTTTAATTTAATTTTTTCGTGCATGGTTACCACTAGTATTGAAGTGCACCAGCCGTGAAAAAGATGAATGCCAATGATTTTCATGTCCTGTACCTAAACAAAGCTGCCAACTCAGTGAACAGCTGAGCCTAACTTACCTCAAATTCATTCTTTTTGGGTAAAATTTAAATTAATTCATGCTTTGTGTTAATTATTTTAGTGCACTAGCTGTGAAAAAGGTGAATGCCAGTGAATTTCATGTCTGGTCATAACCTAACCTAACCTAACCTAACCTAACCTAACCTAACCATTTTTCTGGTAGCAATTTACATCATTTACTGTATTTGATGCTTTGTATCCAATAATTTAGTGCATAAAATGTGAGAAAAGATGATTTCCATGTCCGATACTTACTTATACTATTCTGGCAAGTTCTGAGCACCTATGCCTTACTCACCTCTAAATCATAATTTTTTGGTTAAAATTCAATTAATTCATGCTTTGTGTGCATTATTTATGTGAAAAGGGACCTAAATAAGTGCTATACATGCCCAGTAGGGAGGTAGGAAGGTAGTTTTCTGATTTAGGTTAGGTTAGGTTAGGGTCATGGAGCTTCAGGCCCAATATTCAGACAAGACCAGTGTCCGGACATGCCTTTGGCTCTATTACATCGGATAGTGGAGGGATTACTGTACTTGAAAGCTGGCTGTCAAATGCAGGTTAGGTTAGGTTGGATTAGATTTGGTTTGATTAGGTTAGGTTTGGTTAAATTTTCAAGCTTCCCATAGCTTCGACATAGGATACACTGGCACGTCCAGTCGGAGCGATGGTTGGTAAACAACGCGGCCAGTCGGAGAGATTGTCGGTAAACACTTCTGTGGATGATCTGACCACATCCATAAATACCCAGGTTAGGTATACCGGTAGTCTATTTTGTTTTTTTCCAGTCACTTTCACAGTTGCATGATGATTTTGTGGGTAATTAAGGTGCTCCATTTAGATTGAGCCAGTGCAGGTTTATATTCAAGGGATGGTTGGGGTTTATTGCTCATGTAATGCCACTCAGGAATGAGTGAGGCAGGTCACTTTCCTCTTAAGTGTCAAAACCAACTTGCTTAGCCTCGGGCTTCTGCACTTCTCATGGGACAACACTGGATTAGATGATGATGATGACTTTTGCAGTCACAGGTCAACAGTTATCTGCCTGAGTTACATACTGGTATATACCAAAATTACTTACCTTGAGATTGTTATAATATAGGTGGAATCGTCATGCCTGTTTGGTAAAGAATTACCGGAAATTTTTGGGCTGAAGTTTGAGGTATACGTTAGCCATTATAACTGTCTAATCAGTAGACTTTTGTTTTAGTGTGAATAAAATTATCTGGAGGTAGCTAGAAAAAATATATATATATATATAAAATTGGATTGAATGGTTCAGCCAATAATATATTTCTGTTATATTACAAGTGAAAATACTGCAATAGTATATGGCTCTAACCAAGAACATGATCAAATTTTTATCCAAATAAAATAATTTTGTTTCTGCCATATAAAACTAGGAAGGTGGTATAAAAGTCTGACCAATAGTACAATATAGTATTATTGCACAGGTAACAAAACTACATCGGTAAATGTATCTAAACAATAAAACAAGTATATTTTGGTAATTTTAACTCCTGACCACTGGGTGTTGGTGTGAACTGTCAAGAAATCGGTGGCAGGGCGGCGCCAGATGTTGGTTGGAACCGCACCTATTTTCACGCCACAGTTTGAAGTGGCCGCATTATCTCATCACCAAAAGCTAGGGAAGGACTCCTGTCAGCTGAGCCAACCATACCTCAGTCGTCGCCGTGACTTTGTCAGGTGTAAGACGATTTTTTTCTTAACCCTTCTCGTCTGATTCCGTTCTTACCTCACATGGACTTTTGCCTCATCCACCCCTGTCATGGAGGGGTTAAGGAGACATATTGCTGCCCTATTTTGCATTTTTTTTTTTTTTTTTTTAATCCCTGGGATTTTTTGGGTTTTTTCTGATTTTTTTTTTTTTTTTTTTCAAGTTTTGATGTTTTTTAAATTTCTTTTAAATGTGGTGAAAAGTGATTAAAAAGTGATGTTTGTTTGTAGTTGCATCAGTGCCAAAGACAGACAGATGTCATTTTTTAATGAAATTACCCTCACCAGTGCCTATTTATCCAAACTCAGCTTAAATTTTTGTAACGTAACCCAGCCTTATTTACCCTAACCTAACCTGTTGTATGTTAACCTAACCAAACTTGTCCTGACCTAACCTATCTCTTATGTAATCATACACAAAAACACATTTTTATACACCTTTGTAAAGTCACTGAATCAGTTCAAAGTTTTTTTTTTTTTTTTTAAGAGGAGGTCCTACATCTCCTTAAGGATTAACCATATTTTCTTGTAGGTAATTTTTTTTTTTTTTTTTTGTGTGTGTGTCCGACTCTGGGCATAGGCTTTACAGCCTGTTATCAAGGCCCAGCCGTCCTCCAACATACCATACACCTCTACATGTCACCACTTCGGCGCTAACACCCACCGTCCATATTGAATACATGCTAGGGCTGTCTCATACAGGAATGGTGTATTGGTATTAGCGGGGTTATTTTTACGACATGTCGGCAGGTCTTCTGGTAGATCAGTAAAGCCTGATTTAATGAAATTCAAATCCTTAAACTGTTCCCTGCCCCAGCGAGGATTCGAACCTGGGTCCCTCGGGACTGCAAGCCAACTCTCTACCGATCGAGCTGAAATTAATACCTATTAAAGTGGTATAAAAGTTTGACCAATAGTACATGTTAGTATTGTACAGATGAAAATACTAAAATGCTATATGTACATGAAAGTAACCAGCATTATGATTAAATTTACGTAAAGTTTAAATTACAGTAATCACTCACGTATCTGAACTAATTGGGCCAAAGGAGGATGCAAAAAAATTTGGATAATGACAAATATAGTCTTTCAGGCATGCAGTTGTCTGAACAGTATAGTTGCATTACATTACTGACTAGTTTTCAAGGCTGCCTCCTCAATCTCAGTCTCACTGTCATCGTCGTTCATGGGTATTGTGGTTGGATGAGGTGCTGTTTAGGTGGATGGTTGGCTGCATGATGATGTAGGCGATGGTTAAGGCGATGTTACAGGAGTGGTCAGCTTGAAGAAGGTGTTTATTGTTGTTTGAATGCCCATTTGCTCTGATATATGATGAACAGGTCACAAAGTTCTTGGAGGGAGCTTGAGGTCTTTTGGAAGGGTGGTATAGCATTTGGGTATTCACAGTAATCAATGAGGGACTCAGTCACTTCCCTAACGTCCCCAGGCCTAGGCATAGGGCAGCAGGTTTGTCGTTGTCATCACTTCTTCCTTCATCAATGGGATCCAGTACTGTTTTGGCAATTTCGGCATCAGACAGTATTTGACATCCTGGGTCACCCTCATCACATTCCAATAATTTCTTCTCTTTTTGAAAGTTTGGGAACTTTGTCATGCTATTTTATGGTGTGCATATGTAAATACACCTAGGTTAATGTAAGTTGCTTATTAAATATTTAGTGCTTTGAGATGACCAGTAATACTTGCTAGACACTGTGATTGCAGTGGGGTGACCAACCATGATGCTAGAAACCTCTTGGCAGGTTTTCATGTTCATCCAGCAGTTTCCGCTCTTTTGGCACCAGCTTGGCCCTGATGATGCCGAATGAGAGGACTTTTATTGTTAATATAATTTTAAAAATTAAAGTATATTTTACTGGTATACTTTGGTTGACTCTATACAGTCATACCTTCAGAACTGGGATATTTTAGTTAAAATTTGCAGGGTAGACAGTGATGATACGGTATTGAGCAACAAATAATTAGGAAGGTAAATGACAAGGCACTAAAGAGATTTACCCGTAAAAAAAAAAAAACTCAAAGTCAAATGGCCACCCCTTACGGGATTATGGTGTCTGGCAATAGATAGATAGATAGATAGTAAATGACAAGGCACTAAAGAGATTTGCTGAAGATTATTTAGACAGACTTAAACCAATTGCAGTGGGCTTAAATAGACTCCAGTGTGAAGAGTCAGTAATCAGTGATGCAGTAGAAGTTTGGTATAGACTTAAATGTGATTTGTAGGAATGTTTAACAGAGCAGAAAGATTTTGATAAGGTACTCGAACAAAGAAATGCAGCACTAACACCTGCCCATTGCTTGATAAAAGTGATGGACCCAAGGTATCATGGTAGGTGTCTCATTGATGAGATTGACAGTGTAGAAAATTATGTTGATGAAAATTTTCCCAAGTTTTTCCAACATCATTGAGCTACCGAGGAATGACCACGCCTTTCAAGTAAATGCATTTTAAAGATGATGTTGTGAATACTCTGTCACCACTTGCTCGGTGGCAAAATTTTTCAGGAAATATCACGAAAGACACTTCGTCAGGGAGGTTATCCGTTGTCATTCAGAGGTCCTTGGTATCGCTTGTGACAAGGTGAAGGCACTCCTGCTCCTGGACAATGCCCCCGCGCATTCATCTGAGAAGAATTTGGTTGCTGATGATGGGCGCATTAGGTGCATGTTTCCATCACCTAATACAACTGCTCTGATTCAACCAGTGCACCAGGGTGTTATCGTGGCTGCCAAGAGACTGTATCAGTGGAGGTTCAACAACGAGGTGATGGTGGTGCTGGAGGACGAGGATGGGGTTGAGGACACACATGGGAGCAGACCTTGCTGAATCTATGGCATCACGGCCTGGAGCCTGCAGTGTTCAACTGGGCGAACGTGTGGAAGGGAGTCTCTGTGAAAACCCTCAAACATGATTGGTCTCGCCTCCTCCAGGGAATCGAAGCCGAACATGACTTTGAGGGGTTTAACGTGGATGATTTCCATCACTGTTATCGAACAATAGGAGAGCAGGTGGATGTCGATGCCGTCAGTCCTGGTTCTCAGACGATGTCTGATGAGGAGATCGCCGCTGCTGCCTCTGCGGGCATGAAAGAGGACAGCGACATCAATGAAGATGAGGACCCTGACTCACAGCCCCCCGCAACTCCATCACTCCCTCTACTCAGTGCCCTACATGCGAGTCTTGAGGAGGTGATGGAGTATGCTGAGCACCCGCACTGTGATGGGGGGTTGGTGCTGTTCAGTCTGGCGATAGAGCTGCAGGCAGTCAGGGACGCTGTCATCTTTCGGCAGAATCATCGGTCCTATCATCATACCAGGATCTACTCCTTCAAGCCAGCCACGTCCACAAGTACCAGCCCACTCTCACCACTACCACCACCACCACCACCACCTCGTTTCCTGTCTTCACCATCAGAACCGCAACCCTACGGGAGGTGTGTGGGCTATAAAATCTGTCTGCCATGCACTGGGTGGTAAGTACCCCAATTGAATGTTTTTTGGCAGGGAACTTTAGGTTTTTTCATAGTTTTTTTTGTGTCTAAATTTATTTTGGATATTCCCTTGTGTGTTTTAATGTCAAAAATGGCAGATTGACCCGAAAACAGTGCCAAAATTAAGAGGGGTACTGTACATACAGTAGTGTATATGTAAGGTATTTTTTGGTTTATAATTTTTTTTCATAGTTTTCTTGGTGTTTAAAATTATTTTGGATATTCCCATGTGTGTTTTGATGTCAAAATATGGCAGCTTGACATGAAAACATTGCCAAAATTAGGAGGGGTACTGTACATGCTGTACAGTAGTGTATGGGTAGGGTGTTTTGGTTTTTATTATTATTATTTTTTCATGGTTTTCTTGGTGTTTAAAATTATTTAGGATTTTCCTGTGTGTGTTTTTATGTCTAAATATGGCAGAATGATGGGAAAACAGTACCAAAATTAAGAGGGGTACTGTACATTCAGTAGTGTAGAGGTATGGTGTTTTTTGGTTTTCAATGTTTTTTTTTTTTTTTTGGTTTTCTTGGTGTTTAAAATTATTTTTGATATTCCTGTGTGTGTTTTGATGTCTATATATGGCAGAATGACTGGAAAACACTGCCAAAATTAGGAAGGGTACTGTACATACAGTAGTTTATTGGGAGGGTGTTTTTTGGTTTTCATATATTTTTTTTTTCATGATTTTCTTGGTGTTAAAAATTATTTTCAATATTCCTATGTGTGTTTTGATGTCTAAACATGCCTGAATGACTGGAAAACACTGCCAAAGTAAGCAGAGGTACTGTACAAATAGGTTAAGCTTAGGTTGGAGGTTGGGTATAAGTAGGGTCTGAGTTTAGTAAGGGGATATTGTTCATTTTCCTGACATTGCCACTACTTGGACATGCCTTTGGCTCTGTTATGTCGGATAATTTAGTGAGTGCTGTTCTGGAAATTTTCCTTTATATTGAGTCTTGGTTACAGAACTTGATTTAGCAGAAAATTTGAAATAACTTTTTTTTATTTTTTACATTTTTTTTTAAGTGTCTGACTCTGGGCATAGGCTTCACAGTCTGCTATCAAGGCCCAGCAGTCCTTCTACATGCCATACACCTCTACATGTCACCACTTCGGCACTAACATCCACCGTCCATATCGAATACATGCTAGGGCTGTCTCATACAGAACTGTTGTACTGGTATTAGCGAGGGTATTTTTATGGAGGCGTTTTGTCTGCAGCCACCCTTTGCGGGATTAGGGTGTCGGGCTATAGATAGATAGATAGATTTATATGACATGTCGGCGGGTCTTCTGGTAGATCAGTAAAGCCTGATTTAATGAAATTCAAATCCTTAAACTGTTCCCTGCCCCAGCGGGGATTTGAACCTGGGTCCATTAGGACTGCAGGCCACCTCTCTACCGATTGAGCCACTGCCTCCCCTAAATGGGGTTTGACTGAATTAGTTCGTTAAATTGAGCATCTACTGTACTCGCTTTAATCTCTTCATCTGCTGTTAAAATCATAACAACTAAAGTAATCTCATCATCTGCTGTCAAAATAATAACAACTAAAATAGACCCTGCCTGTGGAGCTGGCATTATATTGATGGTTGAATTAAATGATGGTTCCTTAAGTGGATGCAGTTGACTTCCAGAGACCACCTTCTTCTGCAGTATTTTTGACTTGCTTGAAATATATGGCATGAATGTGATTGCAGCCCTTGCTCACTTCTAACAATAAAGCTTCCATTTTCTTCTTATTTCCTAATACAGTGTATGTCAGGGGAAATATTTGTTTTTCAAAAGATGAGTGTATAATTCAAAAGATAATGGGATATTGTATAATTCGAGTATACAATATATAGCTATGTGTGCTAAGAATGACTACCGAGTCATTTACTACGAGAGAGTAGACTCGTGAAATCAAGTAGCGATTTCACTTTATGTTGGCTTACTTCGCCAATTCTCTAGAGTCGAGAATTTATAGACTTTCTCAACGGTACACAGCAGAGACTAGATGCTCAATTAGGCTGTAATATTGTACCGTTGGCCTCTGAGAAAGTTAGGTTCTCCCCTTAACATTCAAAAATAATAATCATAAAGATAAACAGGATCTTGGCTCAGCCAAACTCCTAGCTAGCACAACGGATTTAAGGATTAATGCCAAAAGCTGGCCTAAGTACCAGTCGTGATTTAATACAAAGAGTTGTGCTAACGTGGAGTAGCAAAACTGTATTAAATATGTGGGAAAATTAAACACGACTGTTACATTTAACAAAGCTCAAGAAAACGAACTGTAAATTTATTGAATACAAGCAAATAAATTTACGTTACATGACTCCAATTCAAATCAAGAGAGGGAAATGCACTCACTCACTCAGACAAACAGCTAAATATCTCAAAAGCTTAAGCCTAGGAAAACAAGAAAATACTAATCGGTATAGATGAGACCAAGCTGCTGTGACGATCACCAAGGGGTGGGAGCTACGACGATACACTCCAACACAAGCTGAGATCTGAAATCGCTAAGAAAATCACTCGAGCCTTGCGAGGCGTACCACGCGGACCGTGTCTACAGACAGACTAAGCTCTGATTTTGAGTACACGGAGTGAAGAGCGTGTGAAAGGGGTGTGGCCTTACGTAACGGCCCAGAGCGGAAACGATAATTCAGAAATTATCGCTCAGAGGAATGCACCGCCCGCACATAAAAACAATCACTCGCGAAAGAATGATGGAAGTTTTGACAACTTGATGCGAATACAAGCACGTGAGCGGACGGTTTCAGAGAACGAGCGAAACATTGTACATTTCATAATAATTCGTTCCTCCCGCAAAATCACTCGATGTCACAATTTACTTTACATAATTTTACGATGTAGAAAATTCGTGACAGTGTATGACTGTTTCCTTTTATGATATTTTTTCTCAAATGAAACAAAATACTTGTACAGTAATCCCTCAGTTATCCAATGTAATAGAGCCATCGGTATGTTTGGATACAGACGATGTCCGGATATGGAACAGTACCATTCAGACCCTACCTATACAGTATGTACAGTACCCCTCCAGATTTTGGCAGTGTTTTTTCGTCTCTCAGTTACTTAGACACGAAGACACACATGGGTATATCTGATATAATGCTAGACATTAAGAAAACAGTGAATAAACAAACAAAAATCCATTTAAAAAAATAAGAAGATGAAGGTTGCAAAAAGAATTTTAATAGCTACAGTACTGTACTCTCCTCTCCTTATGGTACACCCAGTGAACAGCAGACAGGCATCATAACCTGCTAGCCAGCACAGTAGCTGGTGTATAGTAATCCCGTGTGGTCCAGTGGCTGACATAATCACTTAAATGTCAGAAAACTCCTCCTCCTCCATCCGTTGCAGCTGGGCAACGAGTGGGGACGTGCGGTACTTGCCACTGAGCACAGTATTGCCATATCTCTACCAGCCAGCCAGGCAACTTTGACCATTCGGTAGTGAGGTGAACGACCATTTTTATTCTGTTGGTGGGTTAGGGTCTATTACCCACGCACAGCCAGAGAGGCCGGCTGGCCAGCCCAGGCAATTTTGACCGTTCAGTGAGGAGATGGATGGTTATTTTTGCTCAGCTGGTGAGCTAGGGTCTGGTACCCATGTGCAGCCGGAAAGGCCGGCTGACCGGCTGGGAGACTTTGATCGTTCGGTGAGGAGGTGGACAGCCATTTGTGCTCAGCAGTTAGGGTCTATTACCCATGTGTGGCCAGAGAGGCCGACCAGCTGCCCAACCAATTTTTTGAGTTTGTAGGCTTCCCAACTGGCCATGTCGGAAATTTTATATTCAGATATGGACAAAGATTTTGGATACTGACATAATGGAACCAAAGCTTAACTTTCTGATGTGAAGCATGTCCAGATACAGGACATCCGGATAATCAAGGGATTACTGTATCTCTAAGAGAAGCCCACATAACATTAAACTCCTACAAGGGTGAATGGGTAAATTTTCAGATTTACACCCAACTAACGGACCCTGAAATTAATATACAGTATGAGGTCTGTTCAGAAAGTATCTGTCCTTAAGCTTAAAAAAAATAAATAGCTAACGTATTGAGCTTGGACACTAATCCCCCTTAAAGTTTTTTTTTTTTTTTTTAATGCAAGGAAGAAGGAACCAAAGGCTGTGGGCCCACAAACTGTTCCCTCCAAGAACAAACAAAAACAGTACTAAAAGAGAGCCAAATTCAAGATCCATTGTTCATTTCAAGATGCCTGGACACACTGTGTTTGAAGGACTGGAGATCATAGGAAGTAGGAAATACAGACAGAGGAAGACAGTTCCAGAGATGACCGGTTGCATAAATGAAGGACTGGGAATAATGGTTAACTCTTGCATTAGAGAGTTGGACAGAAAAGGGATGAGAGGTTGTTGCTAGACAGGTGCTACGTGCCCATCGTAGAGGTGGAGGAATGCAAGCAGACAGTTCAGAGGAACAGTAGCCATTGAAATGTTCTTTCCTCTGTCTGAAACATCATTCAGAGTCGGTTTTCGGTATCTCCTGCAGGTGCCTTGTCACATTCGTCATTATCTCTCCTCTCGTCTCAAATCGGGAGCCCTTCAGCAGAGTTTTGAGCTTGGGGATTAGACAAAATTCGCAAAGAGCCATGTCTGGTGAGTAGGGAGCCTGCCGGACCTGTGGCAAATTATGCTTACCCAAAAATTCCTGAGTCAGTTGAGAAGAATGAGCAGGGACGTTGTCATGGTACAGCTTCCAACTTGCCACATTCAAAAAGTCTGGTCTCTTCCGCTGAACACGGTCATGAAGATGACAGATAATGTCGAGGCACAGTAGTAATATTTGTTGACAGTCTGACCTTCTGGTGCGTATTTGTGATGCACAACACCACGGTAGTTGAAAAAGCTGTCAACATGCATTTCACCATGCTGTGGACCTGTTGTGCTTTCTTTGTTCGAGGTGACTCTGCATGCTTCCAATGGGAGGACTGTACTTTGGTTTCTGGGTCGTACCCATACACGCAAGTCTCATCTCCAGTGATAACAGTCTTCAGAAAGTATGGATTGTGATTTGCACACTCCAGCATGTCTTGAGCAACGTTCATCTGCAGAGCTTGTTCATGTGAAAGGAGCTTTGGAACAAACTTGGTGGCAGATCTTCACATGCCCAAATCATCCATTAAAATTTTGTTTGCTGATCCATTGCTGACTCTAATTTCATTAGCAGTTTCTTCGACAGTCAACCAACGATTTCACATGACCATGTCACAGACTTTCTTCACGTTTTCAGCACTCCTGCTTGTTGGTGGCCTCCCAGGACGTTGGTCACTCAACTGACGTTTACCACTTTTGAAGCGATTATACCACTCCTTTATTTGCGTTACCCCATGTGCTGGATCTTCCTGATAGTTTCAACTTGGGTATTACCTAGAATTTGGCAAAATTTGATGCAGTAACGTCGTTTGACTTTTTCGGTCATCATGACAAGCGCGGAAACATGACTGACGTAAAGTGAACGACCATGAACATAGGCCGACAGACAGCTACTGACTCACTTGTGGTGGCTGGCATTACTCGCACATGTGCACAAAGGTCCTGCACTGCGCCACACAAAACCCTGTCCTTATCCTCCAACTGGTTGGTGAGGAAAAAAAAAAAAATGAAGTCTGATACTGAACAGACCTTGTATTCAGTACTGAACTTGAACATTTCTAAGAACCTTCTCTTCTATAAGCATTCATCACAAGTGCTTTTTACAAAGTAAGTAAAGAGATGGGGGGTGGTTTTAAAGCTGTCTCCATCTCTTATTGCATCTGCATTAAACTTAACAAACGTAGCCTAACCTAACCATTCTCCACCCAACCTAATCTAATCTTATTTTAACTAGATGTGATAATGGATGGAGATATGACTGGACCTCCCCTCTTTTCTTATTTACTGCTGGTAGACACTGAAAAGTGCATTTGCAATGGATTTGTAAAGAAGAAAAATTGCTTAAAATTTCATAAAGTAAATGGTTAACATATTAATTTGTTAGTTGGTATAATTCCAAAATGAAATTCCATTTGCAAAGAGTTTGTTTATTGTTTTGATGACTCAGCTTTGTCTCACTAGCTAGCCTCCTCTCCAACCTGATTCCCTTGCTAGTGAGCAGACGGCAAGCAAAGGGATCATGGTTGCCTATTACAAGGCTAGCAGGCCGTTCACTAGCAATCATGTTAGCCTGTTAGGACAGAGTGAACACATCCAGTATGAACTGTGATGTAAGCTCCAAATGAAGCTGTGTCTTCTTAATTAATCAGTTAGCTCTTCTGATGATATTGTTGAAAAGGATTGATATTTTCAGTTCCACTACATGAAGGTACATTCTCTTTTATATTCGAGGGATTTTAGATCCTTTGGTGGTTTTATTTAATAAAAGCACTTTACCTCTGAAGGATGGTTGGTGTTCAGTGCTCTTGTAATGCCGTACAGGGGCAAGCAGCTGGTCACATTTGCCCTCATTGCCCGGACAGGGTAACCTAGTACAGAGCTCCTACATTCCTGATGGGTCAGTATTGGGTTGGATGAATAAATGACCTTATGAATGATGTACTGTATAGAGTTTATCACAGCATTAAGTTATTAGTGTAAATATATATATATTTCATTGGTTTTTATTTGTAATTTGCATTTTAGTATACTATCCCATTCTTATTTCACCATTATTTTCAGGCTGATTAGCAGCAATGGGAGTATGAAATCATGAAATGGTAGTCTTGTCGTGTATAACAAGTTCTCATTACCGGAATACAAGATACCATGCTGATTTTGTTGCTCAACTGCCAAGGTAAACTTAATGTACCGATATTTTACAGATACAGTAGATACTCAGGTTAATAACGAAATAGTAGTAATGCCAAGGTAGAGGAGTGGATTGCAAAGGTATGAGATGGAGGAAGGGCAGTCTGATGGCAGGGGATAGGATAACATAGAGGCATTTTGTCTGTGGCCACTCCTCCAGGGTGAAAACATCTAGCTATAGGTAGACAGGTAGAGACAGATATTTTTATGTTGGAATAAGCAGTCAGTTCTCATTATAGGTAGCATTTTTTTTTAATTATCATTTACTGCTACAAAGTCCTTGGTAAATTATAAGAAAAATTGCCTATTACAGTTTGAATGTTTCTTATAAGGTTGATTTACCAGTTCCCCCAATTTACAGTGCCAGGTGTATGTAAAAAGTTGTGATATTTTTAAACTAATCCCTTAAATATAACAAGGACTTATGGTACTATGTTTGATATTCTTCATTAAGGTTATACTCCTGGCAGTGAGGAAAAGGGTTAAGCTAAAAAGCATTGTTCTGTACAGTAATGTGAAGGTGATGTTCAGGTGGATTGTATAGTGAGCTGTGGTTTGGGAGAACATTTGCACATATTGAGACCACTGACCATGCAAGAATATTTAGGTCTTTTGATGGCAGCTCTCTGAGTGGTGCCTTACTCGGTCCAGTCACCGAGGTCTTCTTGTAGGATTTCATCCCACATCTTCATCAGTCATCCTCTGGGCATTCTTCCTTCCTCAGTACCTGTGATTCTTGTCAGCTCTAGTTATTGCATTGAATAGTTTTGGGAATTGATTTCCTAAAACATTTGTCTTCCATAATTCTGTGCTCTACTACAGTTGAATATTGTCACTGAAAAAAAATTGTCCAGTGGTTGCATTATTTAAATGAAATATATGTTTATCAGACTGAAAGGATTAAATGGAAGCATGGCACTCTTTGACACAACATATTGATTGACTAAAACTTAATTATATTTCAGAATATAATTGATAAGCATGATGAAGTCCAAAAAAGAAGAGAGTGATGGTGAGAGTAGAAAGCCATCTGACACCAGGGATGTCATCATGGAATATTCTACCACCTCCTACATCAGCCAGGAGGAAAGTGACAGTGAGAGTTCTTTTAGTGGCTTTGACTCAGATGATGAGGTAGTAGAAATGAGAGCATTCGAACCTGAAAATCCAGAAACAAGTAACATCAGTAATGAAAACATAAAAACACATGAAAATCCAGAAAGAAATAGCTACAGTAAAGTAAAGGTGAAAATAGATGGAACTCCCATAAGAAATGGCATGTGTAATGTAAAGGCAATAACAAGTGAAAATCCAGAAAGAAAGAGTAATTTTAGTCACCTTGACTCTGATGATGAGATAATAGAAAAGACAACTTTTGCACATGAAACTTCAGAAGAAAATAACTGCTGCAATGCAGTTGTAAAGATGCTTGAAAATCAAGAAAGAACTAGCAGTAGTAATGTAAAGGTGAAGGCACTTGAAAATCCAGAAGGAAAGAGTATTTGTAATGGCTTTGAGTCTGTTGGTGAGATAGTAAAAATGAATACCATGACACATAAAATTCCAGAAGAAAAGAGCTGTAGTAAAATAAAGGTACAGTCCAAGTCTGATGATGAGGTAATAGAAATAAGAACATTTGGATATGCAAGTCCAGAAGGTAATAATGCTTTTATTGGCTTTGAGTCTGATGATGAGATAATAGAAGAGTGGATATTTGGAAACGGAAGTCCCGAGGGAAAGAGCCCTTTTTTTGGCTTTGAGTCTGATGATGAGATATTAAAAGGTAGAACGATTGAGCATGGAAGTCCAGAGACAGCCAGTGCTTTTATTGGCTTAGACTCTGATGATGAGATAATAGAAGGGAGGACATTTGGACATAAGATTTCAGGGAAAATGAGTTACAGCAGTACTTTTAGTGGCTTTGGGTATGATGATGAGATAATACAAGAGGAAACCTTCAGACTTAAAACTCCAGAAAGAAAGAGCCTCAGTTATGTAAATGTAAAAACCAAGTCTGATGAGATAAGTCCAGAAAGAAAAAGATGTAGTAATGTAAGGACAGAATCCAGGTTTGATGATATGTTGTTACAAATGGGAACATTTACAAACAAAGAGCCAGAGAGAGAGGGCTGTAGTGCTGTACAGGTTAAAAACAAGAGACTGGTTGGTTTTAAAAGAAAAAGAGTCACAAGTGAAGACTCTCCAGAACATCACAAAAGTACACAGGTCAGTCAGAACTTGATTTGTACAGAAGTGGATGGTAAAGGTATTGCAGAGGATAAAAACCCAATAGCTTGCAAGAAAAAGAGTAAAGAACAGGATAGTGAAGGTATTGCAGAGAGTAAGGATTTAATAGCATCAAAGAAAAAGAGTAAAACTATTGCAGAAAACAAAGATTCAGTTGTAACTAAGAAAAAGAGTAAAGAAGAGGATGGTAATTGTATTGTTGAGGAAAAGGAGTTGGTAGTATCTAAGAAAAAGAGTGAAGAAAAGGTTGGTAAAGATTCAGTATTATGTAAGACAAAGATGGAAAAACAGAGTAGTAGACAGGTTGTGGAAGGTAAAGATTCAGTTGCATCTAAGAAAAAAAATAAAGAACGGAATATTAAAATCATTGTACATAATAAAAACATGGTAGCATTTAAGAAAAAAAGTGGTCATGATGGACATTTGTTTGAGTTTAAAGATGACAGGGTGACAGCTATTTCCTGTGATTCGGAGGAATATCAGAATAATGTATCCTCTGCATTAATGGAAAAGAACAGCCCTGAAGATTGTCTGTTGGTGTATGAAGGAAAGAGTGATGTGACAGATATTCTTTGTGATTCTGATATGAAAAAGAGTAATGCTGAAGGTTGCTTTTTGGTCCATGACGGAAATAGTGAGGTGACAAATGTTTCCTCTGATGTGGAGCATCATGAGGACAATGTTTTCACTGTATTTAGGAAAAAGAATTGCCTTGAAGATCATTGTATAGTTCATGATAGAAATAGGGAGGGGACAGACATTTCTTGTGGTCCTGAACAGTCTCAAAACAGTGCATCAGCTGTCAACTCTCCATCAAGGCCAGACTCACTGACTGAAGAACACTCATGCATATTTGATGCTGTAAAGGATGATACTAATGTGATTAAAAAACAGTGCTCACAGCCATTTCTGCCCAGCATAATAAAAGAAGATCACTCCTATGCAGCTGCATTGGTGGATAAAAATACTGTTGAAGAAGTATTAAGGAAACATGGCTGCCTTTCCACACCAGAAGTTTGCACCAGTTATACTTCCCAGCCAGTGGTGAGGCCAGATGAAGAGATTATTGTGTGTGAGGTTAGCGAGGAAGCTAGTGACTGTTGTATCATATTACTTATGGATCATGCAGATTGTGATGATAAGTGTTCACTCAGACAGAGTTGCACTGTGATAAACCTTAAAGCTAAGAACAAAGTTTTTGTTTTTTCAGGCATTACTGAGGTGGATGGAAGTATATGTAATGTATCAAACACCTTAAAAGCTAATACAGTTAGTAAGTGTGTACCTGAATCATTTAGGCTTGACAGCTCTTTACATAATGCAATGATTAATATAGATGATACAAGTAACAAAATACCTTGTACTAGCTCTAATCAGGGTACAGGTAGAAGTGTGAAGTGTGTAGAAGAATGTAATCATATCCAAGACATTCATGCATCAGATAATCTTCGTGCCATGATCTCTGAGTTGTTAGCTGAGAACTGTGAGAGTCAGTTTATTGGATGGAAAGTACTAACTCCAGTACCTGAACAAAACATTTCAGTCATTGATGACAGTGAAAGTAATATCAGTGAACTGGATGTAGCCACAACTGTTATCAGTGAGCTGGATAAAGCCACTGCTGATAGTGGTAATTGTAGCACTCATGTAGAAACGAACAATAATTGTATATGTAGTTCTGGTGGCCAAGAGACTTGTGAAGCCTCACCGAACACATATGATCCAAATGTCAGAAGAAATACATTCTCCAATTTAGAACTCAAAGGATCAATTGTTGGTGATAAAAAGAAACCAGGTCATCAGAAACCAACTCAGTATGATGGTGGGAATGAGGTATTCAGTTTAGAAGTCAGTGAATCAGTCTCTTCTGTTGAAAAGAAACAGTTTCCTGCTGACAAAAAGAAACCAGGTATGTATGGAAATGCATCACCCACTTTAGAGCAGATGGCATCAAATCCTCCTGATAAAACTAAAGCATTTCCACATATCAGTGAAGATGGATCACCCAGTTTAGAGTTCAATGGATCAGTTCCTGCAGATACAAAGAAACCAGCTCTTGCTGATACAAAGAAACCAGTTTCAGATGTTGGTGAAAATGCATCATCCAGTTTAGAGGTTAAAGAATCCATTCCTACTGATAAAAAGAAGCCAGCTCTTACTGATATACCAGCTCCATATACTGGTATCAGTGGAAGTGCATTACCCAGTTTAGAGCTGATGCAACCAACTTCTGATAAAAAGAAGCCAACTTTAAGGAGGAGTGAAATTGAGTTATTAGAATTCAGTAGCCCTGGCAGATACAATCAGGCTTTAAAAATTGATTTGGCCAAAAATGAGCGATGTCGTTCAAGGGATCCATATGTCAGTGGAAATGCATCACCCTGTTTATACCTTAAGGCTTCAACTCCTACAGAAAAAAAGAAACCAGCTTCATATGAAAATACATGGTCCAGTTTAGATTACAAGGGTTCATTTACTGTTGATAAAAGGAGACCAGCTCCTGAAGTAAAGAAACCAGCCCCATATATAAGTGGCAGTGCATCACCAAGTTTGGAACTCAAGGGATCAGCTCCTACTAACAATGATAGGAAGACACCAGTGCTGTATATTGTTGAAAATGTAGACCTGAATGAATCACCTCTTGCAGATAAAAAGAAACCTGCTCTAAGGAAGAGTGAAATTGAGCTTCTGGAATTCAGTTGCCCTGGCAAGTTAAATCAAGCATTAAGCTTAGATTTAGCTGAAAATGAGCAATATCACTCCTTTGAAACATATATTAGTGCTTACTACCCAGATATAAATGGGGGTACTGATACCAGTTCCAATACCTCAGTCACCAGTCCAAATGTTGCAGTGATAACAGTGCCACAGTCACCTGATCAGTGTTCAGAGGATGATGAGAAATACATAATCAGTAGGGCTTGGGAAGAGATATTATCTGTGTCTCCAAAGGCACTCAGTACTTCCTTGCTTCCATCGCAGAGAGTCCACACAAGGAAGAGTTTGCTGTTGAACAAAACAGCCAAAGAGAGAAAAGACAGTTCAAAGTTAGTCAAAAATGATCATTCACCACCAGATCATAGTGAAGTGACATGTGCAGATACTAGCTCAAATTTCTCGCACCATCCTTGGGTGAGAAAAAGAAGTAGGGATGATGATGGTGATGGTGATGAAACTAAATTGCCTGACCCATCAGTGTCCCCTATTAAATCTGTTATTAAGGAAAATGCTGTTGCCAAATATTCATCAGTAGTAAATGTGAGAAATGATATCTATATGAGTTTAGCAAGTGATAGTCATATACTCAAAGAGGCCTTTTCAAGAATCAAGACAGTTATGACATCATGTAACATCAAGAGAGGGCTTTGTGTTGTGGCTGGTAGAGGTGCACACAATACCCAGTGTTTCTGTAACACAAACACGCTGATACCCAAAAAGCGTAAATCCAATCACTGCTGTGGTAGGAGTTACGCAGAAAGCAACAACTACACACAGCCTGTGGTACTTGATGGTAATGGATACAACTACCCCACTGACCGCACTGCATTTTTCACCAGTCTTGGGTTAATGGAAAAGAAAGAATATGAGAAGGAGGTGCTTGCTCAGTCACTTATTTTTCACAAGACAAGAAAGGTGTGTGCTACTAAAGTTAGAGGTAATGATTATAACAGAGCACAGTCTGCTTCAGCTTCTAGTGGTGCAGTGCGGCATGTTGATCAGAAACCTCGAAAGAAACCATATTTAACCTTGATTTGTGGTAGGATCGGTGATGTTTCTAAGGTAGTGAGCACAAATGATTTTGAAGGATTTGATGGTAATGCTGGTAAAAAGAATGATCCAGGGAAAAAGAATTATCCTGGTAAGAAGAATGAGCCTGGTAAAAAGAATGAACCTGGTAAGAAAGCAAAAACCCATATCATACCTAAGCACTTTGTGAACTGCAAATCATTTATGGCTTTACCTAGCAGCATGAAGAGTAAGACCTTATTTAAAAGCAGAAAGAATAATCGTATTAGCAGTACTACTAACTCAGGTAATATTACAACAGGGTCTGTATATCCCACATGTGCAAATGATACGTTGAACAATAACTGTTACTCAGCAAAGTCAAGTGTTAACAATAAACCTGTTAAGAAAACAGTAACACAAGAGAGTATCTGCTCTGTCTGCTTCAAATATTCTTTAGATTTGGATGTTTTGAGTTCTCAAGACAGCTTTGCCAAACTATGGAATTGCCCACATGGTTGTCCAAATTTAAAGGCCAGTAAAGAGGGGAAAAGGCTGAAGATTTCACCTGTAGTTAATAATGCAGCTGCAAACTTGGCATCAAAACACAGGTACAGAAGTATTATAAGGGAATGCAGAGTCAGTATCTCCCCTCTTGATTGTAAATCAAAGAATGCTCAGATACCTACTTCTTCACTTGAGATAGAGCAACCTTATGTATCTCAAATAAGGGCACCTATAACATACAGTCTGCCAGGTTCTGGTTCAGATGAGTCTGGGACCACAGCAACAGAGGATAAAGATATGAGCATTAGTCAACTGAGTATGACAGATTCACAGAATGTACAGGTGCTGACTCCTTCACGCAAGATAGAGCAGCTTTGTGTGTCTCAAGTAAAGGAAAGAGATGCAGACAGTACTCAGCTGAGTGTGAGTGGCTCACAGCATGCTCAGTTGCCTACTTCTTTATGCACAATAGATCAGCCTTGTATGCCTCAAGTAAAGGATAAAGTTGTGAGCAATGGTCAGCTGCATAGATGTGGCTCACAGATTGCCCAGGTATCTATACCTTCAGTTCAGCTGAAAGTAAGTGATTCACAGAATATTCAGATGCCTGCTCCATCACCTAACAAAGATGAGCCTTCTGTGTCTCAAATAAGGGATAAAAATATGAGTGATAGTTGTCTGCATATAAGTGGTTCACAGTGTGCTCAGAAATCTATTCATTCGCTTGAGAAAGATCAACCTCATATGTCTCGAGTAATGCATAAAGATGTGAGCATCAGTCAGCTAAGTGTCAGAGACTCATTTTCTGGGTTTTGGAGAGAGAAAACAGAGCATCAATCAGTTCATTCTATGCCCTCAATTGATCTAGAAGTATACACAGTGGCTAAGGAACACAACTCTGTTAAAGGAGATGTGGAAATGTACAGAGTGGATAAGGAACAGAACTCTGTGAAAAATCTAGAAGTATGCACAGTGGAAAAGGAACAAAACTCTGTTAAAAAAGAAGGTTTGTTTCTCCCTTCAGTGCAGAATCAGGACTGTAAATATATTCCACAGATATCCCGGAAAAGGCCAGCCCAACCTGATGATTTTGATTTTCTGGGATTTGAGTCTAGTGTTTTTACTGTTACCAATCCCACTAAGAAGATCAGGTATGTAGAGACATGTTTACCAACCCTAGCACTGACTGAGGAGGATAAGGCTTCAGTACATCCATCTTTTCACTGTACTGTTTCTGTTGTGAACCACTGTAACTGCAGTTTATCTGGCAAGCATTCATGTGTATTTTCTGGAAAAGACAGCAAGGGATGTGTAAGTAATGTGGGAGTACAGGAATCAACTCCCTTAAAATGTGAAGATGAATCAGTAATCTATGAGAAAAATGTAATCAAGTTGATGAAACCTGTAGATATTTCAAGTACTGTTAAGGAATTTTCTCAGAAGGAAATGTTCTTTGATGCTGTTATGCCACAACTTGTTAAGCAGGATGATGAAAACTCTGGTGCTGATCCACAGTTGGTTGAAGATTTTCAGGGAAATCTCTTGCATAATTCAGATTTCTTAGAAAATAACATAAATAGAGATGACATGTGTTCTACCATTTTAGGGAATTGTAGGAGATGGTATGTGTGTAAATTCTGCAGTAACAAATGCTCTTCATCAGGAGATTTAGTTCAGCATTTGCGTAGCCATACCAACGATCGTCCATTCAAATGCACAAAGTGTCCCAGTACATTTAAGTATGAGAGTGCTCTTAATCGACACTTGGAATCTCATGATGGTAAGAAGCCATTCACCTGTTTGTGCTGTGGTGCAGGTTTCACCCAGAAAGTTCACTTGCAGTCTCATACAAGAATACACAGTGGTGAGAGGCCATTTATCTGTAATGTATGTGGGAAGTCATTTGCCAGACCTGATCATTTGCGACTGCACATTAACACCCACTCTGAATCTAGGCCATACAAATGTGAAACTTGTCCACTAGCTTTCAAATGCTATGCAAATCTGAAAAGACATGTCCGAATTCATCTAAAGGACAAGCGATACAAGTGCAAATACTGCAGTGCATCTTTTTTTGTGGCACACTCTCTAAAAATACACATCAGGTCACATACAGGAGAAAAACCAGTTCGATGCACTCTGTGTAACATTGACTTCAGGTATGAAAGTAGTTTGCGACGTCATTGTATCATCAAACATCCTGAGTTAAAAAACAGTAATGATTTGGCAAGGCCAAATGTAAATACCTGATTGTCAAGCATCCTGGGTTAAAAAGCAGTGGTGAATTTGTAAAAGCAGAGTGTAAATATCTTATATTCAAGAATACTGGGCAAACCAATGCATCAGTGCCTAGTTGTCAAGCATCTGGGATTAAAAAGCAGCAGAAAAGTAAAGTGTAAAAGCCTGATTGTCGAGTATCATGGGTTAAAATGTGTAAATAACTAAGTACTGTATTGGTATGAATGATGTGTGGTATGAATGATGTGTATAGTTTAATTTATTGTGAATTATTTTATGTATATACAGGTTACTGTGTGTAAATATGCAGAGACACTGAACATGACATTCCTCCTGAGAGAGAAAAATAATGAAGAATTCAGAAGAATGACTGTATTAAATTGTATATATTTCTTGGGATTAGCTGGCAGTATTCATCTAATATACTGTGCTGTATTGTATTGTATTTAATCCCCTGAATCCATTGATGTACTTTATACAGCTTAGTGTTATATTGTTGCTGTCTTCAGATGAGATTGTTCGTCATAAGAGTCTTTTTAAAATGGTGGAGTTGATATACCTTTCAATAACCCCCAGGGGAAAAAAATTCCTTTGTTGAATAAATATGTATGTAAGTACCAAGAATCAGCTAAAAAGAAAATACTTCATTGGATTCAAAGGGTTATTTCTATTACAAATTAAGTGTTCATGCCACTTAGCTCTTATTTATTACAGTCAGGACCAACTTGCCTAGCCCCGGTCTCCTACGCTCCTCATGGGGCGGCATAGGTTTGGATGATGGATGAATGGATGGATGATGCTATGCAGTGCATACCTGAGATGATGTTATAAACCTTGGTAATAGCATGCCCATAGACTTACACTGTATTGATATTAATTTCAGTTGGTCCCCACATATGAACTTAGGGTAGTTGGGACCAAGAAAATTTGGTTTATAAATTGACAAGTTCATAAGTCAAAATTAACCAATACTTCAGGCCAGATATGCTGTATACCGTAACCACAATCATTGGTGAAAATAGGTAGAAACTGTAATACTGTTTCTGTACCAGTTGCTTGAAGTAAATTTAATCATTGATACAATACCACTGCCGATAAATTTAATGTCTGATTGTTTTTAGTGTATTTGAAAAATAACTTCATTAATATCTCTCAGAAAAGTTCATGACTTGAAAGTTTGTAGATAGGGGAACAACTGCAGTGATATTAATTACTGTGCCAATTACTACAGCATTTGCCCTCATCCCAGACATGAAAACTGTAAAAATGTTGTCTTCCTCTTGACTGATTATATGAGTTAGGTTTTTAGTGTTTTTTATTATCGAAGTTTTTCCACTTCTCAGATGGTGCAGTTTTTGTTTTATTCTTTCTGGAACAGACTATTTTATTCAGATTAGGAGAGATCTAACTGGTGGGGTTAGCTCTAATCTTAATTAGCCCCATCACTGCTAGTAATCCTTCCTAAGTTGATTAAAATTCCAAACATAAAATAGAAATTATGTCACTGGACTGAATGGGTTAGAGGAGATACCATTGTTACTTTATACTTCATCAGTGTGACCAGCGAAGTTGCTGGAATCATTACTTCTTACAAACGATGAGATGACTTTGATAAAATGCTAGAACTACCTATATTATCATCATCATCATTATCATCATCTTCTCACTACTGCTTGCAGCGTGAAGGTCAGTCTTATTTAGTGGCTAGGTTTCACTCCCATGTGAGAGTGTTAGAAGCAAAATAGAGTTGTATTCTGAGTGATTCTGGACGTTTTGTAACACTTCCTTCTCAGAGGTTTGTTGTGTACAGTACACCTCAGTATCCTTTGTGCGTGTTTGATACAGACTGTGGTAATATTCTGTCTATTTAGACAATCCCGCAAAGGATGTCCACTTGTCTTTGAGTTTGTTTTATGGGGAGAGGCATTAACCCTTTGCCAACCCGCTTTGACAAGTAGGGAATATGTGTGGATTGGTTATAAGATTACTGCCCAACATTGTAAATGATTCCGCTGCTTACAGGAAGGCATTTTGCC
>JAGKTI010010695.1:0-14914 GCA_018397915.1 Birgus latro
GCTTCAATTACCTAAAATAATACAAATAATAATAAAAACAATTATAATAATAATAATAATAATAATCATCATCATCATCCAATCCTATGTTGCCCCATGAGGAGTGTAGGAACCCAGGGCTAGGCAAGTTGGTCCTGACATTTAAGATTAGAGTGAAGAGTGAATAATGAGAACTATTCCCCCCCTGGGGGTAGGGGGTTTCAAGAATTCTCCCCCAGTATCCCTGCTTGTCGTAAGAGGCGACTGAAAGGGCTGGTGGTGGGTTGGTGCCCCACCCCGTAAAAACAACTAACTTGTAGGAGGAGGCTGTAGCACGGGCCGAACAGGGTAGTACTCCCGAGGGGAATGGAATGCTGGTGATAGGGAGAGCTGGAGCTCCTTTCACTAGCTACCTAATCATCCCCCCTTGCTGACCTTTTCAGTGTGACAGTAACATGGAGAGTAGACCAGCATGCTTTCCCAAACAATTCCTCTAACTATCATATGCACTACACCACAGGCACTTTACATATCACACAACGTACCCCACTACGTTACAGGGGTTGACGCCAGCAAGGGCATGCGGCCAGAAAACTTTGACCCCACTACCTAGTGGCGGACTTTCGGGGAGAGGCTTGACAGGGGTTCCGCCGGCATAGATCACGGGTCCGGGGCGAGATGGGGCTCGAACCTGTGCTAGAGGGTACAGGGCATTGCGGTTCCCAGGCTGCCGCTTCCGCTCAATAGAGAGGGGCCCGAACCTGGGAGTAGCGCCCCAGGAGGCTGCCCTATCAGTGGGTGTATAATGGCGGGGCAGTTGCAGTGCCAAGGTGCGCTTGGAGGGTGTCGCAGGGTGCCCCGAGGCCACTACCACAGCCACTAGTAAGCTGGTGGGCTAGGGGTCCCAGATCCATTGCCTGGACCTAGGACTGTGCAGTGGGCTGGGCCTTTGGAATGTTTACCCCCCTTTATCTTACCGACTATGACTAAGCACAATAACAAGCATCAGAGCAAGCCTGAGGACAGCAAATCACCCAGGGGGTTTAGGGTGGGCTCATGGAATGTGGGAAGTATGAGGGGAAGAGCGGGGGAAGTTGTTGAGGCATTTAGTAGGAGGTGTGTGGATGTGGCTTGTTTGCAGGAAGTCCGGTACAGGGGTGGATCAGCCAGAAAGATTGCTGGGAAGGATTGCTACTATAAGCTGTTTTGGCAGGAGGGAACTGACGGATATGGGGGTGTGGGTGTGTTGGTTGCGGAGAAATGGGTGGAGTATGTCATGAATGTCATGAGAGTAAGTGATAGGATAATAGTAGTGAAAATTTTGATCGGACGGGTGATTGTTTCAGTTATATCAGCATATGCTCCGCAGGTAGGATTGGATGACGCAGAGAAGGATAGATTTTGGGATGATTTAATACGTGCAGTAAGCAGTATGGGTGATGATGAGGTAGTGATTCTGGGAGGGGATTTAAATGGTCATGTGGGTGAAGCAGCTCAAGGTTATGAAGGAGTCCATGGAGGGTGTGCATATGGGGTGAGGAATGCGGAAGGGGAAAGAATACTAGAGTTTGGGGAGGCTATGGACATGATTGTGTGCAACACACATTTTAGAAAAAGAGTGAGTAGATTGATTACGTACGAGTCCGGGGGAAATAGTAGTCAGATAGATTATTTTCTGGTCAGGAGGGTTGACAGGAGATTAGTGAGGGATGTTAAAGTTATCGGAAGCGAGGAGTGTGTGCAGCAGCACAAACTGTTGATTTGTGACATGGTGCTTAAGGAACGAATGACGAGAAGGAGGACATATGTACCTAGGAGGAAAATATGGAAGCTGGGAAACCAATCAGTAAGGGATGCCTTTTATAGTGAGATGAGGAGAGTGGTGGCTGAACAGGAAGCCATAGATAGAGACGTTAATGAACAGTATAGAGCCCTTAAGAACATCCTCTTAAGAGTTACCGATGCAATATGCGGTTGGACAGGGGGCCCACCATGGCATAAAGTGACTTGGTGGTGGGATGAGGGTGTAGAAGCTGCAGCTAAGGAGAAAAGAAGGCTTTTCGGGAATGGAAGAAGGGTGGTAACAGGGAGGAGTACTTGGCTGCCAAGTGCAGGGCTAGAAGAGAGGTATACAGGGCGAAGTCTGAGTCACAGAGACTTTTACTTGATAATCTAAATCATGAAGGAAGGAAAAATATGGTTTTTAGGGTGGCAAATCAGGTGAAGAGAGATAATCGGGACATTGTAGGCGAGCAGTGTGTGAAGAATGATGAAGGAAGGGTAGTGGTGAACAGTGAGGATATTAAAGATGCATGAAGAGAGCATTATAGCCGGTTGTTGAATGAGGAGTTTGATTGGGATAGGGAAGGTTTGGAGCCAGCTGATCCGGTGTTTGGGCCTTGGCCTTTGATTGACACTGCTACTGTGAGTGAGGCAATAGGCAGGATGCGGGTGGGGAAGGCGGCAGGTGTGTCTGGGTTGACTGCTGAAATGTTGAAGGCCTCTGGAGATATTGGGGTGAGGTTAGTCACTGACCTGATAAATATGATTATATATGAGTGTGTGGTCCCAGATGATTGGCTGAAGAGTGTAATTGTAAATGTGTACCAAGGGAAGGGTGATGCCCTGGAAAGGGGAAATTACAGAGGTATAAAGCTCTTAGATCAGATAATGAAAGTAATGGAGAGAGTTCTAGAAGGTATGATTAGAGAAAGAGTGAATATCAATGAGATGCAGTTCGGATTTATGCCAGGCAGGGGGACCACTGATGCCTTATTCATTGTTCGACAGCTTCAGGAAAAATATATTGGAAAGAAAAGGGATTTGTATTTTGTTTTTGTTGATTTGGAAAAGGCCTTTGACAGAGTCCCTAGAGAGATGGTGAAGTGGGCAATGAGAAAGCTGGGGTTGGAAGAGTGGCTGGTTAGGGTGGTTATGGCCATGTACGTGGGTGCTCGCACCCAGGTAAGAGTGAATGGAGTTTTGAGTGATGAGTTTCCCGTGAATGTTGGTGTGCATCAGGGGTCAGTTTTGAGTCCATTGTTGTTTATCATGGTGCTCGAAGCCCTCTCACGTGACTTCAGAGATGGACTCCCATGGGAGATGTTGTATGCTGATGATTTGGTGTTGATTGCTGAGAATGAAGGGGAGGCTGAGGAAAGATTTAAGAAGTGGAGAGATGGTATGGGGTACAAGGGCTTAAGGGTAAATGCAGATAAAACAAAAGTGATGATATCTAGGGTTGGTGGCGGTACAATCAGAGGAGAGGGAGAGTGGCCATGTGCAGTTTGCCACATGGGTGTGGGAAGTAATTCCATCTTGTGCAGTGTTTGTGATAGATGGGTGCACAAGAGATGTAGTGGTATTAGAGGTAGACTGCGAGATAATGCTGATTTCATGTGTGGGGTGTGTCGGGGAGAGCAGGTGGAGATTGTTAGGCATGAGAGGGTTGAATTTGCAGGTGAGTCTCTTGAGTGTGTGGAGGAGTTTTGTTATCTGGGAGACATGTTATGTGCCGGAGGTGGGGCTGCAGTTAGCTCGGTTGCTAGAGTGAGAAGTGGTTGGAAGAAGTTCAGGGAGCTGTTGCCTCTCCTGACATTGAGAGGACTCTCCTTACGTGCTAAGGGGTCTTTGTATGCAGCATGTGTTAGGAGTGTGATGCTGTATGGCAGTGAGACCTGGGCAGTAAAGGAAGAGGATATTCGCAGGTTTAAATGTACAGAAATGACAATGATTAGGTGGATGTGCAGTGCGTCCCTGCGTGCAAGGCCTGGGGGGGCTGGGTTTACGATAGAAGAGTTGAGAGGTAGGATGGGACTGGAGTGTATTGGTGTTGTGATGAGGAGAGGTAGGCTGAGGTGGTTTGGACATGTGGAGAGGATGGGGGATGATAATTGGGTGCAGAGGGTGAGAAGTGTTAATATTGGGGGAGGGGTAGACCGAGAAAGACATGGGACGAGGTCATTAAATGTGACTTAAGGGTTAAGGGACTGAATAGGGAGGCTGCCAGAGATCGAGCAGTGTGGAGAGCCGCCATTAGGTGACCAAGGCCGACACATGCAAGCATGTTGGAGCCTTCAAAAACGAAAACGAAAACGATTCCATGTCCTGATAGCATGCTAAATGGGCCACAACCCCACTCACCAAGCCCCTGGAATCCTGATACCACCACACATGCATAACTATCCACACACACACATGCACTTCATAACACCTATCCAATAACCCGTCCAACACCTTTCAAGTTAAATAAGTGCTGTCAGCTCTCGTCATGTACTCCTCTATGCAAAACCCATCCTCTCACCTTTTTCCTACTCCAATCATCTCGTAATCTATTTGTCATTTTTATCTACTTAGTAAAAAATTAAATATACACTAAAATGTGAAACTGGTTCCTGGTATGAATATACTGTACATACACTATTAATCTATCAATCTATTGCCAGCCTCTAAGGGGTGTCCATAAACAAATCTCCTCCATGTCACCCTGTTCCTTGCCATTTCACTGCTCTCCCTCCAACTCACACACCCTACTCTCTCATATCTCTCCATCCCTTCAACTCATCCTCCATCTCCCCTGCCATTTCCCTTAACTCCCTATCCCTAAAAAATGATGGTGGACTGGAGGAGAAAGGTAACTTCTGGTTTCCTGTACTTGAGACCACAGAACAACTTGAAGTCACAATCGGATGCTTACCAGAGAGTGGCGGCAGGTGGTTGGAATACCATAACTTGGCAGCTGGATGGTATTAATTTGGCAGCTGGTAGGCCAGCCCTCCACATGCCACCACCACACCTCCGCCTCCCGACATCACCAGCACAGCCCCTCCGCTCGCTACCTCTGCACTTCCAGTCACTGCCCAAGCCATCACTGCAGCACAGCACTACACCAGGGCCACCACTGGACCACCGGTGGCCACTACAGCCAGCTCTTCAGCACTGAACGTAGTCACAACGCCTACTCCTGTCATGCAACAGCCCTCCACGTGCCATTTCCCTTAACTCCCTATCCCTAAAAAATGATGATGGTGGACTGGAGGAGAAACGTAACTTCTGGTTTCCTGTCCAAATGGGCTTGAGACCACAGAAAAACTTGAAGTCACAATCGGATGCTTACCAGAGAGTGGCGGCAGGTGGTTGGAATACCGTAACTTGGCAGCTGGATGGTATTAATTTGGCAGCTGGTAAGCCAGCCCTCCACATGCCACCACCAAACCTCCGCCTCCCGACATCATCAGCACAGCCCCTCTGCTTGCCACCTCTGCACTTCCAGTCGCCGCCCAAGCCATCACTGCAGCTCAACACTACACCAGAGCCACCATTCCACCACCGGTGGCCACTACAGCCAGCTCTGCAGCACTGAACGTAGTCAACACGCCTACTCCTGTCATGCCACAGCCCTCCACGTCATCTGGTGCTGCTCCTGGGCCTCTGCCCCACCTGCAGAAGCATCTGACTTTGTCAGAACGTCCTACATCAGAAGAGAGCTTCTGAAGGATGTCATCCCACCTGCTGAAATCACTGACGATGACGATGAGCGAGTGATTGTCACACACTGCTGTACCTCTAACCCTATCCACTCATATGCTGATTCCACCCTTCACCTTTCCTTTCGGTTCCTGCAACGTCCGTCTCAGCAGTTACTTCAGCAAACAAGGGATGAGGCTATGGCACACCTAATGTCTCACTTGGCTCGTATCTTTGACTGGGGTAAAAATAATCTTGTTGTTTTTAATGCATCAAAGACTCAATTCTTACACCCATCAACCCACCAGAATCTTCCACAGGAGTACCCACTGATGTTTAATAATGTACAGCTCACTCCTGCATCATCCTTAAACATGCTTGGGGTTTCATTCACTAGGGATTTATCATGGAAGGAACATATTACACCTCTTGTGAAATCTGCTTCCAAGAGATTAGGTGTGCTAAGCCGACTCCGAACCTTCTTTATCCCTGCACAGTTGTTGACTTTGTACATGGGTTTTATTCGCCCCTGTTTAGAGTACAACTCTCATGTGTGGGGAGGCTCCCCACATGCAGCCTTTCTCAATAGGGTGGAGTCAAAGGCTTTTCATCTCATTAACTCTCCTCCTCTTACTGGCTCCCTTCAACCTCTGTCTCTTCGCTGCACTGTTGCATCTTTATCTCTTTTCTATCACTACTTCAATGGCTACTGTTCCTCTGAACTGTCTGCTTGCATCCCTTCACCTATACAACGGGCACGTAGCACCCGTCTAGCAACAACTTCTCATCCCTTTTCTGTCCAACTCTCTAATGCAAGAGTTAACCGTTATTCCCAGTCCTTCATTTATGCAACCGCTCAACTCTGGAACTGTCTTCCTCTGTCTGTATATCCTACTTCCTATGATTTCCAGTCCTTCAAAAGCAGTGTGTCCAGGCATCTCAAAATGAACAATGGATCTTGAATTTGGCTCTTTTCATATTGTTTTTGTTTGTTCTTAGAAGGAACAGTTTGTGGGCCCACGGCCTTTGGTTCCTTCTTCCTTGCATTTAAAAAAAAAAAAAAAAGTGGCTCCTCGACATTGTTGCCTGCACTGTTTGTTTTGAACCTTTGTCCCTCACTGCAAAGACAGACTGTCTAATCAGTAAGTGACCTTTTCCTGCACCAGCTGTGACAGTCAAGTCGTCAAGCGTGACAAATGATGTCACAGCAAAACAGGACAGGTAAAGAAAATGCAGAACAGCAACATGAAGGCTGCTTACGAGGCTATCAACAACAACATCGATTGGGCAGGTCTCAGTCGATTTGTGTCAACTCTGGGCAACACCTTCAGCAAAAGGAAGTCCACAAGACTCACTCATTTCGTGTATGATGAGATGGACATCATCTATCCCTCATTGATGGAGGAGGGCATCTCCGTGTCGTGCAGCACTACAAGACAGCAGACGTACTTCCCGACCCGATGATTGGCTTCCTTGACATCACAGTGTCATACGATGGCACTTGGATGACTAGGGGCAACAGCTCCCACAATGGTGTTGGCTTTATTACTGAAGTCAACACTGGTTTCATTGTATCACTGTTCGTTGACAAATTGAAGAAAGACACATCGATGTGGGATTTAGTGAGTGTGTTGACATTTCGTCTCATGGCTTCCTCAGAATACAATTGCTGAACATACACCACATATAGCAAAAGTCAGTGAAGGTGTGAGGTATTGGCTTGGGGGGGGGGGGGGGGGGGGCAGGTAGGATAAGGAAGGTGAGGTCCAGGGGTAAGGGTCTATAGATCACGGCACAAAGACGACAAGAAAGAACAGAAACAAGGGACAGGTGAAGTGGGAAGTCCTTATGGAGAGGGAAGGAATGTTGGGTATGGAAAGAGATTGTCAATCTTGGTGTGTGTGTGTGTGTGTGTGTGTGCGCACACATGTGTTGTATATGTGGGCAAGAAGCCGGGTGAAGAGAGGGGACAGGGTGGTTGGGAAGGAAGGAGGGGTGATGCTTTGAGTTTGGGGGGGGAGGGGAGGAAGCTATCCTATTGACAATATATTTGGCCACAGAATTCGATAGGTGATAAGATCCGCTGTTCTGTTCAATGGTATTGGAACATACTATAACAGCTGCCTCTGGACATTTGCTTCTTTTTAAGTCTGCTTCCTTGTACAAAATTTTTGCATTTTCCCATTTCATTACATGACCCATATTAATCCTCCATAGACAGCCTGGGGTCTATTGGACTCCATGCTTAGGGGAGGCAGTAGCTCGATCGGTAGAGAGTTGGCTTGCGGTCCCGTGGGACCCAGGTTCGAATCCTCGCTGGTGCAGGGAACAGTTTAAGGATTTGAATTTCATTAAATCAGGCTTTACTGATCTACCAGAAGACCCGCCGACATGTCGTAAAAATGACCCCGCTAATACCAATACACCAGTCCTGTATGAGACAGCCCTAGCATGTATTCAATATGGACGGTGGGTGTTAAGCGCCGAAGTGGTGACATGTAGATTGTAGGAGGACGACTGGGCCTTGATAGCAGGCTGTGAAGCCTATGCCCAGAGTCGGACACATAAAAAAAAAAAAAAATGCTATTTTTCTTAATGTTTTTCATAGATTATGATATGATATCATTGGATCTGGTTTTCCCTTTATCTTCCTGACTAGTAGACTATTTTCGTGCTAAAGGGCTTCTGGGGTCCAGTAGACCCCAGGTTACCTCTTTTTTTTTTCCATATATCTTCCATACCAAAACTTACTTATTACGACATGTGCTTCTCTCTCTTCTTAAAGATACATTGGCCACTGGTCTACAGCAGGTATTAACAGAAAACTGGTGGAATATATCAGTTTTGGTAAGACAGCCACTATTTTCAGTTGGTATAAATTTTGTCAATGTTTTTCATTGTAATTTTCCTTACAATATTTCATCACTTATATTTTCATACATTTTGCACCAAACTGAAGGAAAAGAGCTACAGAAATTGTGTACAAGTGATTGTTTCAATAAAGTTGCTGTAAGTATTTTTGGTGATTTTCTAAAGATTGGGGTCTGATGGACCCCAGGTTACCTGAGGAAGGATAAAATTTTAGGGTTACCTGAGGAGGGTTAACTCTGTGAGCTACACATGCATTGTTGGTGTTGTACCAGCTCATTGCATACTTGTGTTCTTTCATTCTCTTCTCCAAATCACGCCCTGTTTCACCTACGTAGACCTTATCACATACTGTACATGGAATGGAGTAAACATGTCTTTCATCTGTGCTGCTGGTTCATACCTTGTGTCCGACCAGATCACCCACTCTCTGAGATGTCTTGAAAGCTACCTCAGTTCCTGAACTTCTTAAAAACCGAGCAATGTTGTTGCTCGTATTGTTATTGGGCAGAATTATACATGTCACATCACTGGATTTCTCAGCAGTTGCCCGTTTCCTGATAGCCCTGGCATGTTTTCTGGCAATGGATAATATATGTTTTGGATACTTCAGTTTAGAAAATATGCTATGTACTGGAATTCCTCTTTCAAATGGTCATTGCAAATCCTCAAGGCTCTGAGGTAGAACCCTGTTAATAAACTTTTCTTTATCCTAATGTTTTGGCTGGAATAATAGTGAATAAGGTCATCCCTATTTGTGGCTTTCCTATACACTTTAAATGCCAACTTATTGTCAGTCCTAATGAGCAGGGTATCCAGGAAGGGCAGGCAACTGTCAACTTCTTCTTCGAGGGAATACTGAACTGACCGTTCCACTTCATTAAGTCTGTCCCGCAGATTGTGTCAAAACGTCTGGGTGCAATGACCAAGATGTCATCGACATACTGCAGCCACATGACAGTGTTCGGGATGAACCATTTGTAGCGACCAGACTCGTGCGATTCCGTGAAGAGGTTAGCTAACACAGCAGGGTTCTATCTCAGAGCCTTGAGGATTTGCAGTGAAGATCATTTGAAAGATGAATTCCAGTACATAGATAACACATTTTCTAAAATGAAGTATCCAAAACACTTTATCCATTGTCAGTAAACATGCCAGGGCTATCAGGGAATGGGCAACGGCCGAGAAATCCAGTGATGTGAAACGTATAATCCTGCCCAATAACAATACGAGCAACAACATTGCTCGGTTTTTAAGAAATTCAGGAACTGAGGTAGCTTTTAATTTAAGACATCTCACACAGTGGGTGATCTGGCCGGACACAAGGTACAAACCAGCAGCACAGGTGAGAGACGTGTTTGCTCCATTTCATGTACAGCATGTAATGAGGTCTACATAGGTGAAACAAGGTGTGATTTGGAAGAGAGAATGAAAGAACACAAGTATGCAATGAGCCGGTACAACACCAACAATGCATGTGTAGCTCACAGATTTAATACAGGTCATGAAATGGAAAAATGCAAAAATTTTGTACAAGGAAGCAGATATAAAAAGAAGCAAATGTCTGGTGGCAGCTGTTATAGTATGTTCCAATAACACTGAGCAGAACAGCAGATCTTATCACCTACCAAATTCTGTGGCCAAATATATTGTCAATAGGATAGCTTCCTCACACCATCCCCCCTAAACTCAAAACATCACCCCTCCTTCCTTCCCATCCACCCCATCCCCTCTCTTCACTCAGCTTCTTGCCCACATATACAACACTTATGCGCACACACACACACACACAACCCGTGTTGGGATCAGCAATCCCTTTCCCCTTGTGACCTCTACTTCCTTACCCAACATCCTTTCCCTCTCCCTGAGGAGTTCCCACTTCACCAGTTCCTTGTTTTATTCTTTCTCGCCATCCTTGTGCCGTGATCTGTAATCCTTTTCCCTTCGACCACACCTTCCTTACCCTACCTGGCCCCCCCCTACCACTCCTAGCCAATACCTCATCCCCCCCCCCCTCACACTCCCACTGCCTTCTGCTATATATACAGGAAATGTGATTTTTATTCAGCAATTGTATCCTGAGGAAGCTATGAGGCGAAATGTCAAAACACACTAAGTCCCACATCACTGGTTTCATTATTGACTGTGAAGTCCTCTTAAACTTCTGCCAGGTTTGCAGCACTCACCAGCACAAGAACTTACCTGCAACACCTGAGTGGAAGGCCTGCCACACCCTCTTCTGCAATAAAAACTTCACAGGGACCCCTGCCTCGATGGAGACTGAAGCTGCTCGCTGTATGTGGTGTCGCAGCACCCAGCTTGGCGTAGAGTACACCACATTCGTTGGGGATGGTGATTACAGCACCTTCCTAGTGATACAGCAGCTCAACCTCTGTGAAGTTCCTGTGTAGGGGGAGGAGTGTGTCAACCACATCAGCAAATGCCTTACAACTTGTCTTTGAAAACTAAAAAAGAAATGACCACCACCATCACCACCAAGACTGGGAAGACAATGAGACGCAGTGTGTTGGGTGGAGCAGGCCAGCTGACTGATGACACTATAGACACAATGATGAGGTACTATGGCATAGCTGTCCATGGCAACAAGGAGCAACCCTACACTTCAACACAGGAAATGAGGAAAATCTTTGCCTCATGCAATCACACTGTATCCACTGACAAGAGACCCCTGCATAACTTCTGCCCTCCAGGCCCCAACTATTGGTGCTTCTACAGGCGGGGTGACACAGACAAGAGTGAACCATGCAGGAAACAGTGACAAGCCTGGATACCTATTGCAGATCCCTTATGAAAATCATAAGGCCATCTTGAAAGTGTATGTCAACCTGACAACTGACGAACTGCTCAAAAGGTGCATGCAGGGTTGGACCCAGAACCCAAACATAAGTCACCACTCCAAACTTCGGATGAAGGTAGCGAAACACAAGTTTGCTGGACGGTGAAGAGTCAAGTCTGTGGCTCAAAGTGTGGTGCCTGAGCACAGCTTTGGCTTCAAGACAGCCTACCTTCCATGCCACGTGGGGATCAAGACCATGCCCTTACAGTCCACAAACCTTGGGTTCCTGGAGCAGAAGAGCATAAAATCATGCACCCCCAAGAAAACTGTCAGGTGTTGAAGTAAGACGAGTGCAAATGACGAGAAAGACTACAACGGAGGAATCTTCTGAGTCAACTTGGAGATGACGAGGCCAACTACAGTGTTGGGGACGTCTCAGTACAGGATGGACAGGAGGCAGACTATGTTCTTGGGGCCTTCTGAGACACCTTGGAGATGATGACGCCCACTACAGTATTAGGCCCTTCCAGAAACAGCATGGAGACGAGGCAGACTACAATGCTGGGGCATTCTGAAACACCATGGAGATGACAAGGCAGACAAGTGTTGGGCCCTTCTCATTACACCACCTGGCAAAAATGTGTTCTCAAATTTTCAATAAACTTGGTAACTATTGGTCGTACAAGGTTCCTTGATATACCAATCAAAAGAGCATAAAGAGTTTGATTAGCTACCCCAGGCATTTTATTCTACTCCCCCCTGTTCGTGCACAGCATGCTTGCAAAAGTTGTGGAAACTTTGAGGGCCATTATCTCAAAATGTAATTTAGCGACCTTTACAAACGATAGGCTCGTTTACTACTGGCTGTACTACGATACATTATATATCAATCAAAAACGTGTAAAAAGTTCTGTAAATTCAACTCGTCGAATTATTACTCTCCTTCCCGTTCGTACACAGCATCTCTTCAAGAACTGATTAGGAGGGAACTAATTTTACCTAATTTCCTCATCACTTAGTGTCATAATTAAATATCACAAACTTACCAGTTTCAATTTAAGACACACCTTCTGAGAGTTGTGTGAACACCAAAAATATATGATGCAAGGCATTTTCTAAGAACATCGATTTTTAGCAATGGTATTCAGTTTACCCTAACTTGTAACTAATTCGAAAATTAATCTACTGATTTTCAATTATGAGGTACTGATTGTTATCTCTAATAGCCCTCTGCGTGTGTGCCAAACCTCACTGAACTCGGACGAAACCTGCTCACAAGTTCAGGGTAACAACCAGCCTATCCCCTTAACCTGTGGGTTGAGAGCCACAGCTCAGGCGGGGTAGCAGCCTGTTGCGAGCCACAGCTTAAGCTGTGCTGGCCGTGCATCACCGCTAACTACTCCACCCCCAAGTAAACTTACGCATGGTGCTACACAAAGACGAAGAGAGATTTTTTTCTTTTCACCAGATGATGCCCTGGATGCTTATCTTCAAGTTTATAATAAACAAAAACAAAAAAATCTCCCCCCCCCCAATTTGCACTACTCCCCTACGTAAACTTACGCATGGCCCTAGGCAAAAACAGACAGAAAGATATTATTTTTTTTTACCAGATGATGCCCTGGATGTTTATCTTCAAGTTTATATATATATATTTATAAAAAAAAAAAAACTTTGCACACCATGGGCTGGGATAAAAAAAAAAAAAAAAAAAAAAAAAAGGTAACCGCACTATCCACAGGTTAAGTGTTGCAAATGGTTGTGGCACATAAGGATCTACTTCCCATGGGTGGCTGAGGTTTATCATGATCATCATCGCCTTAATCATCTCTGGACTTCCGAGACAGGATAGGGCCATGACAGAGGTGCCTCCAGTCTACCTTATCCTCACACACCTTTTTCACTCTGTCAAATGCACTTCTTCCTCTTTTCACTCTTCAAAATACTGTTCCACTCTCTTCTACCACACCACATAAGGTCTTCCTCAACCAACATTACCCTCTATATCACTTTCACACATTTCTTTGGTGCACGATCAATGTTCATTCTTGGTACATGTCCATTGTATTTCACTGTATTCCTCTCACTCAACTCCACACTTCATCACTCTAAGTAAAGCCACCTGAAATGGAAAGATGAGTAATAAAAAGTGACAGGAAAGATGAGAGAAATAGGAAGAGAGGAGGGCAGACACAAAAAGAATGAAGGTAAAGGAAGTGGAAGGCAGCACAACATCAAGTGAGTGGATGATGGTTGCCACCACTACCACAAATGCCTTCCACAAATCTATAATTACAGCGAGACGGTACAGTTTTCTCATTTTTCCTCTCTCTTGTATCTGTCTTGTTATTTTCTTCTATGCCCTAGTCTTGTAGGCCTTATGCTTAATCAGCAGCTAAACTCCCTAACTATACCTTTCTACTATGTGTTAAAACACTATTTTAAGTGCTCGTTCCACTTCAACAGCAACACTGACTGCTGTTTGCTGACGATACAGTATTGCTGAGTGAAGATAAAGGGGACAGTTTGTAAGAAGAAGAATCTGAAAGTTAATGTAAACAAAGTAAAGTTATGGTGTTTGAGAGGAATGAAGTCACAGAATGCACAGGGAGGTTGGAGGGTGAGGATATGGAGAATGTGAGTGCATTCAAATACTTGGGTAGTGTGATGGGTAAGGATGGAAGTTTTGGGGATGAAGTGCTTGAGAGGGTACAGCTGGGAAGGAAGGCTGTCTGTTCACTGAAAGCAGTGATGAGAAATAGGGAGGTGTGCATGGAAATTAAGTCACTGCAAGATAGTATTGTGATTCCTACCCTGACGTATAGAAGCAAAGCATGGACCTTGCTAGAGGGGAACAATTCAAGAGTAAGAGCAGTGGAAATGAGTTACCTGAAAGGAGCATGTGGAGTGAGATGGAGGGACAGGTTGACGAATGAAAAAGTGAAAGAATGTTGCGGGGTGGATGTGACTGAGAAAATTAGAAATACACTGAGGTGGTTTGAACATGTGGAGAGAATGGAGAATGAAAGACTGACTAAGAGAGTGTGTGTAGGTGAAATGGAGGGAGGGAGAGGCAGGAGGAGACTGAGGATGAGGTGGAGGGATGGAGTTGAGAGGTACATGAGAGAGGGAGGAGTGAGTTGGGGGGAGGGCAGTCAAATGATGGGTGACAGAGCAACTTGGAGGTGTTTTGTCTGTGGCCACCCATTGTGGGATTAGGGCGTTGGGCTATAGATAGAGAGATAGGTTCCACCTCATGATTCCACCACAAAGTCACCTTAAACCTAGGGGTTCCCTTGCCCAGCCAGATTTCATCTTCGACTTTTACCAGATTCTATTTAGCCATCATCAACATTACCATGTACCTCACACTCATTAGCCACCTTCAATAACTCAGCCTAAGTTTGTCTACCCCACCCCCCTACTCTTTTATATTCCACACCTCCTTCCACAATACAAAGCTTCTTTACTTCATGATTTCTTTACTTCCTGCAGGGTTTCTTAAGCCTGAGGTCAGAGTCTAGTAGTTTACCCTAAGACACACACTGCCCACAAAATGCATCTTTCATGTCCCTGACCAACATCCGGTTCCTCTTCTTGAGAGAGAGAAAAATTATCGGGCTTTAATTTCTATCTAGCTAAGCTAACTACAACTTCTTCTTAAACATAGTGCTACAGTACACACTATCAAGTCTAAGGCTGCTATTAAAAAAAAAAAAAAAAAAAAAAAAAAAAAAAAAATGGTTTAAAAATATGCAAGGTGCTGAGACAACATTCCTTAGAGCAGCCAACAACTGAGGTAAA
>JAGKTI010010695.1:14929-27941 GCA_018397915.1 Birgus latro
AAAAAAAAAAAAAAAAAAAAAAGGAAACAATAAAAAAAAAAAAAAAAAAAAAAAAAAAATGGTTTAAAAATATGCAAGGTGCTGAGACAACATTCCTTAGAGCAGCCAACAACTGAGGTAAAAATTGTATACGAAGAGAGGATATTTGGTGATGTACCATAAGTGTTGAAGAATGTGTCATTAGACAGAAATAATCATATAGAGAAAATGGATGCAGATATGGTGGTGAAAACGATATAGGCTACTGAGTTTAGAGGTGAGAGGAGGCATGGCTAGGTTTAGAAGAAAGCACCACATATGGTGGTTTTCTTTCGGATTCCCAGAACCCAACCCAATACAGTGACAGTGGGGGTGACTGAATTTAGGCTAATGCAGACATGATGGCTGACAAATATATGCAGACTGAGTTTGCAATATGTCATCACGTCAACTGAACACCTCTAAGAGGTCTTGCAGCCATCTCCCAGTCATGGTCAATGGTAACCAGCCTCCTGCCCCATCTGCCAAATCACCTCAGACATCTGCCAACCAGGCCACCACTTCCCAACCTGCTCCAAGTCTGCACCACTGCCAAGACAATGCCAAACCGAGTGTTAGTGATAGAGCGGGTACTGGTGAAACCTTCTTTGTCTTGCTAACCGAAGCCCTGGATTTGTATCAGAATGGTGGTTCTTCATGAATATGTTTATGCCTCTGCCCCAAACTACTTATGCTTTCTTTGTCATCATCATGCCAAGCCTAACAAGCTTGATTTTCATGCTATGGAATGCAAAGTCATTGGTGTGTAAGACCCAGGATTAAATTACTGGCAGCTGAAAGGGGCCCCAGTGTGGTGGAAGTCTGCCTGACCTGGATACTGCCTCACCTCCATTCCACTTGGGTGGCTATCTTTCGGTCTGACTGCCCTCAGGGGAATGACCAAGGCCTGTTCATAGCTGTGCAGGAGGAGTCTCAGTGTGCAGTTGCCGTTGCCCCCTTTTTCAAGCAGTCTGTGGAGGTGCTGCCATTCACCAAACCAGGACATGACCCTACTACTCCATTGTCCTACAGGCCAACAGTTCTATTATGTATGAGGATGCTGCTGGAGATAGTGGTGTCATAGTGTTGTTACCAATACAATTCACCTAATCAATATATCGTCGATGTTTGCATTTTTTTCTGA
Source organism: Birgus latro (assembly GCA_018397915.1). Taxonomy (NCBI): domain Eukaryota; kingdom Metazoa; phylum Arthropoda; class Malacostraca; order Decapoda; family Coenobitidae; genus Birgus; species Birgus latro. Next base: position 16,092 of record JAGKTI010010695.1, read on the forward strand.
TACTGAACCAACACCGATATTTATAGTCGATATCAGGATATCGCACATGGACAGACAAAACATTAAAATGACTTTTACTGGAGATTTTGTTCACTGTTCTGCCTAATTCTGCATGAAACAATGTTGTTACCTTGACACTGTTTTGCAGCTTAATGAAGTCTTACTGAATGCCATTAAAGGCTCAGAAAAATAAATGGGTGAGTGGGAAAGGAGAAAAGAAAAAGAAAGAAATGAACTGAAGACTGAAAGCAGTGAGCTGAGAGGGAGGCATACAGGGATACCTCGATATATGATACCCATAGATGTGATACCCCGGCTTTACAATGGGGGTAGAAATGCCACCATACTCCGGTTTAACGATGGGTTTTGATTTTTTAAACAATTTTGATGGTATTTTAGACTAAAATTGTTTGTTTAGGCTGATTTATAAACTGCTTTTACTTAGATTAAAATGTGTTTTAGCCATAGGCAGGGTGAAGATTGTCATTTTGGGTATAGTTTACTAAGCTTGATTTTTCAACTCTTATATTTGATAATTTTCAGATTTTATTTCTTGGTTTTAGTGAATTATTTACAGGTGCTGGGCTTAGGTTAGCTTCTTTTACAGCTGTCAGGCCATTTAGATTGCCTTTAAACTTGTATTCGGGCTCATTTATGAGGGTTTTGGACTTGGCTGGGGGGGAAATCCACAGCTGAAAAACGCATCCCCATTACTTTACATGTTAAATCTACCCCGATAAACAATACCCCACCGAACAATGGGTTTTTACCTGACCAACTGCATCATTACACCGGGGTATACCTGTACTGTATACTGTTGGTGTGAAGGCCACGTGGGTTTATGTACATTAGTAGTACACACACACACTGTCAAAATAAGCAAGAACTGACCGCACCCATTAGTTATTACATTCTTTATTTAGTCGTAGTATATAGTCACTCTTCGCACTGTAGTCTAAGTAAAGATGTGATTTACAGCATATAATAATAGAGAAGGGAATATGTAGGGGTAATGACGGGACAGTAACTAAGACAAGGAGATGAATGATATGTGGCAACTTCATTTAAGCTCAACTTTTACAGTGAAACAACCCTTTAGTTGATAGAAAAACATCACATACAGACCTTGCCTATGCTTCTTCATCACTACACAATACGTATGCCTTCTGATGATGTGTATGCATGTTCGATCAAGCGTATGCTAATAATGTTTGTGCACGTAGATAACGAACAGATTCGAGCGTAACTTCTATTTATTGCCAGACACCTCAATCCCGCACGGGATGGCCACAAAAAAATCGCCTCCATGTCACTCTGTCCCCTGCCATTTCACTACCAATCTCCCAACTCACACCCCCCCTCTCTCATATACCTCTCCACTCCATCCCTCCATCTCAACCTCGGCCTCCCCCTCCCTCTCGTCCCCTCCACCTCACTCACATACACTCTCCTCGTCAGTCTTTCACTTTCCATCCTCTCCACATGCCCAAACCACCTTAACGTGTTTCTCCTAACGCTTCCCATCACATCCACAACCACACCACAACACTCCTTCACTTCCTCATTTATTAGTCTGTCTCTCCATGTGACTCCACATGCTCCTCTCAAATGACTCATTTCCACTGCTCTCACTCTTGACTTCTGTCCTTCCAACAGGGTCCAAGCTTCACTTCCATATGTTAGAGTTGGTATCACAATACTGTCATGTAACAACTTTTTCACTTCCATGCTCACCTCCCTGTTTCTTATCACTGCTTTCAATGAACCAGCAACCTTCCTTCCCTGCTGCACCCTTTTGAGCACTTCACCCTCCAGACTTCCATCCTTACTCATCACACTGCCCAAGTACTTAAATTCACTCACATTCTCCATATCCTTCCCATCCAATCTCACTGTACATTCACTGGCTTCACTTCTCTCGAAGACCATCACTTTACTCTTCCCTACATTCACCTTTAGATTCCGTTTCTTACACACTCTCCCAAACTCATCTACCAAGCCTTGCAGCTCCCCTTCGTCTTCGCTCAACAACACATTATCATTTGCAAACAACTGTACAGGGAGTTTCCAAACACTGCCCTCTCTCACTAGGGCCACTCCAACATCCACTGTATCTCTTTTATAACCCCATCCATGTACAGATTGAACAACCATGGAGACATGACACATCCTTGTTTCAATCCAACCTTCAAATGGAAAGATTCACTCAGTTTGCCATCCACACGCACTGCAGTCTTAGCACCCTCATACATACTCTTCACTGCCTTCAACAACTTCCCATCCACTCAATATATTCTTAATACCTTCCACAAACCTTGTCTATCCACCGTCATATGCTTTCTCCAGATCCATGAAGGTTGCATACATCTTCTTTCCCTTCTCTAGAAACTTTTCCACTAAGGATCTAAGAATGAATATCTAGTCTACACAACCTCTTCCCTTCCTAAAACCTCCTTGTTCTTCTCCAACTAATTCCTCTGTAATTTCCCTAACTCTGTCAATAAGTATTCTACCATATACCTTTCCTATTACACTGAGAAGGCAAATGCCCCTATGATTACCACAAACTGCTTTTTCCCCTTATCCTTTGTACAGAGGAACAATTATACCTGACTTCCAATCCTCCGGGACTCTACCCTCCTCCCAAGCCAATCTGCACACCTTCCACATCCATTCCATTATTATCTCTCCCCCATGCTTCAGAATTTCACCACACACTCCATCAATTCCTGGGGTTTTCCCCATTTTAACTTTCTCCATTGCTTCCACCACTTCCATCCTGGTGACTTCAGCGTAACTTCAGAATGAACATTTAGCATGGCAGAAGACACTGTGACCATAAAGCACTGCCCACTTCAACCACAAAACCTTCAATGCTAAGAGTTTCAAGGTAAATGAGACATACTTGACTGATTGTATAAAAAAAAAAAAAATTGTGTATGCCATGTGAGCCACTACAGTACTACCTATGTATGTGGTTGGTATACAGTGAACTTAGTCATTCATGCCATACTTAATGGAATGCTGTTTTATCATGATATACAGTATATGAGGAAAAGTCTCAAGACTTTATGAACAGTACAGTACTTTCAAGTATAAAAGCTGCTTTTTAAAATTTGGGTAATGACCAGAAGCTTACATACATTATGCATTTCATATATCGTTAGCTAACTACTATTGAGTTGAATTATAACATTTTGTTTGTTTACTATTTATCAAATTACTGAATGTTGCCTACTTTTAGGGACACACACAAGTTACAGTAAGTGCTTTATGTTTTCTAATATACAGCCGGCTAGTGGCAATGGAATTGCTTACTTATAGCCATGGCATTGCTTACTAATGAGTATTAATGTGTCCTCATAATATTCTGAAAGATAAAAACATAGTACAGTTAAAACTTTATATGGTAGTTTCTTGTAAAATACCTATAGCTTCTTTAAAATAAAAATTCAAATGGAAAAGCTAAAGGAATTGGAATATTTCGATGCTGTTTATTCCTCTCATACACGGCGGCTAGGGAAAAAATGCAACCACTTGCACTTTTACGAAACAGGTTGCATCCAGGTAAAATTTAACCACTCGCACTTTTTCGACTCGGGTTGCGTCCTACCTATATAACAAAAAAATAAAATAAATAAATTACCATATTTCATCATTCACTCATTTATTCAACGCTGACTTCTCACCGATATACAGTAAAACCTTCAAAAGATCGGAATTCCCTTTTATTGGAATTGAAGAGCTAACGGACTAAATTCTTGTACTGTATATCGGGAAAAGTACGATAAAGCCAGAGGCAATCGGGACTGCCTGACCACTTCTGCTATGTTCACCACAATAAGGTAAATAAACGACAGATCAGTGCACAATACAGTATTACTATGTTATACCATTTGATTATTGTAATGTACAGTATGTATAATACAGCACAGTATTGCAATGGTAGTGAAAACAGTTTAAAAACATTGGTGTGATCCGGACTAATGTCTGATATGTCGGAAAGGGTCCAGGTTAACAGGGAGAAGTCCGGATGTCACTTTTATGGGAATTTAGCGTTTTTCAGAATGGCTTGGGCCCCAATTAGTCTGTTACAGTGAGGTTTTACTGTATAAACATTTCATCAATGCCTGTTGAGAGAAAGTTGTACAGTATTCCACAAGCACTGACAAAATGTTTATATATCAAGAAAATTGGTATTGAATGAGTGAACGAAAAAAAAAAATGGTAATTTACTTTTTTCTTCTTTTCATTAGGAAGATCATTTATTCATTTATAACACGTAGTAATTTCATAACAATAGTTACAATAATGGGCAGGGGAACAAAATGTTTGGAAACATTTTATGATGTTGAACCAGCTGCTACTAGAGCAGCCAGGTGTGGTCAAAGACCATAAGATATTTCTTTTCCGTAAGCCATACAAAACCTTTCTAATAGAGCTAGAAGTGTCATTTATTAAACAAAAATCATCGCAAATAAATGCTCTACAACTTTCTCTCAACAAACATTGACAGAATCTATGAGAAATCAGCGCTGAATAAATAAGTGAATGACACAATATGGTAACTTATTCTCTTTCCTTTTTTATTTTTCATTCACTGAGAAGATCATGTATTCATTTATAACATTTAGCAATTTCACAACAGCACAGTTTGAAAAAGAGCAAGGAAGAAAGCTGAATGGAAACGTTTTCCGATGTCACGCACACGCACATTGCTGAGTGAGGGGTGTGTGGCAAGTAAGATCGGGGCCAGCCTGTGGAGGTCATGCAGTACTCGGAAGTGGTTTGACGCACGCTGCGTCAAAATAGTTTGAGAGGGTTAATATATTAATACAGTTTTTTGAAGTACCAATATTTTTCATGTCAGATGAACAAAATTATATTTGCAAGTAAGTCAAACTTAGCACTAAATTCCTTACACTCAAAGAACAGCAGCGATACGTAAGTTGTCAGTGTTATATAAATACAGTACTGTATATACATTTTAATAAAGATTTATAAGAAAAAAATATATATATATATGCTCATAGCTCCTGTACCTTCAAAGTTTAATGTTAAACCAAAGTCATACGTAATGGGGTCTATAAAAGCCCGTGTCGCCAAGACGCAAGCGGGGATCCTCTCTTTGGCTCAGTGGTAAAGAGCGTGTCTATGAAGCGCGAAGGCCTGAGATAAAATCTCGGCCAGGACAGTGTGATTAATTTGTTAAGATTCATTCTGGTTAGTACACTGGTTGAAGCAATGGGATATGAGGCGAGGCTTGGAGGGCAATGATGGTTAGCTGAGTAGCTGACAGCATTCTAGTCCCTACATCCAGGGGTGAGCTGTCCAGTGTGGTCAGCAGCACACCCATTGGTGGCCTCCGATGCTATGCTACCATGTGTTCGAAACTGACTAGATTAATCACCACGGGGAGAAAAGATGTAATGGGGTCTATAAAAGCTCGCATTGCCTAGAGGCAAAGCAGGGATCCTCTCTTTGGCTCAGTGGTAACGTGTGTGCCTATGAAGCACAAAGGCCTGAGACTGAATCTTGACCAGGACAGTGTCATTAATTTGTTAAGTTTCAGTCCGGTTAATACAATACCAAAGATGATACACTGTCAGTGATGTGTGTGTACCACCTGACTGGCAAGTTCTTACCAGTCCCTCATAGCCCCTTGACAAAAGACTACTGTCTAAGTATTTGTGTTAAGCTTCATTCTAATCACAGTGGTATAATATTATGATCTAAATGCTCTGTATGTTTTAGTTCAAGAATTTTACCATTAAGACGGTCAACAGAATGTGGGATACGACAGTATCTTTGAAAAATAATCATTACAGCCTTATTTCACTTAGAATGGTGGAGAAATACGTGCCAGAGCCTAATGTCATAGGTAAAAAAAAAAAAAAAAAAACGTTACTAGGCCGATTCTGGTACTATTCTGATTATCGAATAATTTTCCCCTTCCAATACCGATGTTAATCGGCTTTTGCTTGCCGATTTACAGCAGTAGTGTATCGCCTCTCTTGGTGGCTGGAATCGTAATCACTGCTTTTGGAGGCACAGTGTGGGTTTCCTCCTACCCAGGGCATCATGGATATTCTGTGCAAAATGAAGCATCCAATTCATGATCCTTACAACAGGAAGATGTTTATGCTGACCATTTTCATAGACCTGAAGGGGGTATTTGACTCAACCTCTCACCTGGGTATACTCCTCAAGCCTTAGGGTCACTGGCTCCCCTCTAGAAGGGTTCCATGACTTCCTGTCGAACCACAGCTTCAAGGCGTTGATTGGTGGGGCCCTCTCCAATCCACGTCAAATGGGAGCCCCCACAAACTGGAAAAAGGTGCCACCGCTCGCCAGATAACTTAACGTCAAGTGCAAAAGTGGGGTTACCCTCTGTTCTACAATTTTTGTGTTACTTTACTGAAAATAGGATATTTACTGATTTATCTACATATATTACTGGAGAAAAAAATGGCTTCTTTATCAAAATATAATAGAAATGGAAGGTTGCATCCATCTCAATTTAGAGACAGCCTACATGTGAGTATTATATTGCCTGAGTATTGATCAGTCATGTTTTTAGGTGGTGAATGTACATTTATAAGGAAAAATGGTAAATGAGTATAACGAAAATGTATCTTACATGACAAAGGAAATATGGCAAGATCGTTTGAACTCACTGAGCACATATGGCGGCGCTATCTCATGGATAGCATGGTGCAGCCAGGGGCCGGCGGCACTGATGATGTGTATACACCACACCTGATGCCTGCCCCTTTTGAAATCAGCTGATAAATCCAGAAAATATAGTGCCATGGTCGACTGCACAGCTAAAATATATGTGGAAAAACAGACTGTACCAGAACCGAGACGTTTTCTCAAAGCAAGAGGATTACCATGCGTTTAAAAATTTGGGTCGCTGATCTCGGCCATGTAAGATTTCAGCCGTACAATTCTTGCTATTATTAAGTGTATGATAGATAGAATCATGTCAGGATTTGCCAAATGAAAGATTACGATATTCGGAAACCGTGTGATAAATATTTCCAACAACCGAGATTCATAACACTTGATAAAAATGTGCTGAATGCAAAAACACACAATAAGCTTTCATGGCTTTTAGTAAACTCAGTGAAGAACTTTTCATCGTAAATCTCGTTTAGAGCATCATTAAAATATCTAAGATGAAAATAATATTGGTACAGTATAATGCTTTATATATGAGTAATAATCCCAACAGGAGTTTTTTTTACAGGAAGGTACACCAACTCTGAGCGGGTAGTGACCCCACACTATTTAGTGATCCAGCGAACACTGGCAACTTTCAGGAGTTTGCGGGAGCTCTAATTGCTAAAGGATCACCACAAATCCCCATCCTCTTCAATGTCATGATGTCGGACCAGCCTTGCTCTTCTGATGCCACTTGCCTGGTTCATGCCAACAATGCCACCATTGTTAGTCAAGTGGCCACCCTTGCAGAGGCCCAGCAGTGCCTTCAGTCGGTAGCATCCAGTTTCGAGGAGTGGATGGTTTTTACATTGCACTGCCTACCTTCACAACCATCTCTCAAGATAGACTCACATGTGGTACCAGACATCAGGGAACATACCTTTCTGGGTTTTCACCTGATGGCCTGCTCCTTACCTAGAGATGACACACAGAGTACAGTCTATCTATCTATTGCCAGATGCCTCAATCTCACAAGGGGTGGCCACAAACAAATCACCTCCATGTCACCCTGTCCAATGCCACTTAACTGCCTTGCTCCTAGCTCACATCCCTCCCCACTCCATCCCTCCACCTCATTCCTGGCCTCCCCCTCCCTCTCCCCCCCCCTCCACCTCACTCACATACACTCTCCTCGTTATTCTCTCACTCTCCATCCTCTCTATATGGCCAAACCACCTTAATGTATTTCTATTAATGCTTCCTATCACATCCACATTCACACCACACTGCTCCTTCACTTCCTCACTGTCAATCTCTCAACTCCACATGCTCCTCTCAAAAATACCTCATTTCCACTTCTCTCACTCTTGACTTCTGTCCCTCCAACAGCGTCCAAGCTTCACTTCCATACATTAGAGCTGGTATCACAATACTGTCATGCAGTGACTTTTTTACTTCCATGCTCACTTCCCTGTTCTTTATCACTGCTCTCAAAGAACCAGCAACTTTTCTTCCCTGCTGTACCCTTTCATGTACTTCACCCTCTAAACATCCATCCTTACTCATCACACAACCAAAGTGCTTAAACACACTCACAGTTTTCATTTCCTCCTCATCCAGCCTCACTGTACATTCAGTGACTTCACTTCTCTCAAAGACCATAAATTTACACTTCCCTACATTAACCTTTAGATTCCAATTCTTACACACACTCCCAAACTCATTCACCAAGCCTTGCAGTTCCCTTTCGTCTTCCCTCAACAATACAGTATCATCTGCAAACAACGGTACAGGGAGTTTCCAAACACTGCCCTCTCTTATTAGGGTCACTCCAACATCCACTGCCCTACCTTGTATCTTTTATAACCCCATCCATATACAGACTGAACAACCACGGGGATATGACACATCCTTGTTTCAATCCAATCTTCAAATAGAAAAATTCACGCAGTTCACTATCCACATGCACTGCAGCCTTAGTGTCCTCATACATACTCTTCACAGCATTCAACTTCCCATTTACTCCATATATCCTTAATACTTTTCATATTCCTCATCTATCTACCGTCATATGCTTTCTCCAAATCCGTGAAGGCTGCATACAACTTCTTTCCCTTCTCTAGAAACTTTTCCACTAAAGACCTAAGAATGAATATCTGCTCTACACAACCTCTTCCCTTCCTAAAACCTCCCTGTTCTTCTCCAATTAATTCCTCTGTTATTTCCCTAACTCGGTCAATAAATATCCTACCATATACTTTTCCTATAACACTAAAAAGAAAAATGCCCCTATGATTACCACACACTTCTTTTCTCCCTTTTCCTTTGTACAGAGGAATAATTATACCTGATTTCCAACTCTATCTGCAAATCTTCTATATCCATTCTACTATTATCTCCCCCCCCCCATGCTTCAGCATTTCACCACACACTCCATCAATTCCTGGGGCTTTCTCCATTTTGACTTCCTTCATTGCTTCCACTACTTCCATCCTACTGATTCCTTCCTCTCTTCTCACCTCCCAGCCATTCCCCAGCCACTTATACTCACATTACTTTCATTCTCTATGTTCAACAATTCCTTAAAGAGTTCTCTCCATCTGCTCACTTTTTCTCCCTTCTCTACTAGCAATATACCCTTTTTATCTTTCACTCCCCGACTTACTTCATCACCCTGTCTACCTGTCCTTACTTCTTTCCAGAACATTTTCTTACATTCCCTTCACTTTACACTCAAATTCCTTCCAAATTCCTCATCCACTCTCTTCTTACTCTCTCTTACTAATCTTTTCACCTCTCTTCTTCTCTACATATACTCTCTTCTGTCTCTTAACTTCCTCCATGCCCCTGTTTCTCATCCACTCAATACTGTATATGCTTTCTTCTTTTCTGCCACAGCCTGTCTCACCTCTTCATTCCACCATGCTGTTCCTTGCACTCCCTTTCTTCTTCTCTTCACCATTTCACATGCTGCATAGATTTCTTCTGTGAATATCTTACACACACCTTCCACACCCCACATCTGCTCCAAATCATTTTTACCCAATCACTCTTCCACTTCTCTTTTATATTCTGTCTTTTTTCCATCCTCTTGCAACTTTTCTACCCTCCTTGTATAGACTACTTCATCCTGTCCTTCCCTTCTCATCCTCCTCCATTTCATTTGAACCTTGACTTTCACCACCTACAAGTGGTGGTCAGAAAGTCCACACTCCCATCCTCTGTATGCTCTTGCATCCATTACACACCTTATCATTCTATTATCCACACACACATAATCAATCATTGCCATCCATTCATTCGTTCAGTTCACTACCATCCCTTCTCATCGCCTGTCACATATACCTGTGGATCATTTTGTGTCTGAAGAGGATACTGGTTATCACCAACTCCTTTCCAGCACAAATGTCCACTACAGCACTGCCATTCTCAACCACTTTTGCAGGCACACCCCACTCACCAACTACTCGATTCACCTTCATATTCCCTACTTTTACATTCATATCTCTAATCAAGAACACTCTCTCATTCCTTTCAAACTTTTCCAAGCAACTTCCACACTTGTTCACAACTCTTCTTTCACTCCACTTGCACGATCTTGCATTGATGCATATACACACACAAAATCGCCCAAATTTGTCGTCCAACATTCAATCTTACCCACACAATCCTTAAGCTGACGAATCCATACACTCTTACATTCTCCTTCCATCTCTTGCACACAACAATACAAACTCCTTCTTTTGCCCTCTCATTCTCACCCACTCCCACACATATACCCCATCCATACTCCCATCCTCTCACAGTCTCACCTCTTCATTTAGTCTGTTATTCCATATACGGCGATTTCGCCTACGAAGCAGACTTCCACAACGCAAATTTCTATGACACAGCAAGGTCCCAGAACAAGAAAAAATGAAGCACGCGAATTTTATACCAAAGGCGCAGCGGCATGGCAAGGTTTGAAGCGGCCGGGCAAATTCCAACATCAGCTCCATATTATAAGTGCTCAAACTGTGGACTTTTTTTTTCTCTTATGAGGAGGTTAAACTTCACCAAATTCATTATGTTAAGTAATGAAACATTAAAGATTCTTTTGTAATGTGACTAGTTTAAAGGTTTGTTTGTAAAACCGCTATGAACTGGTTAGTGACAAAGCACCTATCTCTGAGCTAAGACGAAGTAGTAATCCCTCCAATATCCGTTGTAATAGAACCAAAAGCATGTCCGAATATTGGTTTTGTCCGGATATTGGTCCTGAAGCTCCAGCACTGGTTTTTCATGACCCTAACCTAACCTAACCTAAATCAGAAAACTACCTTCCAACCTCCCTAGTGGACATGTATAGCACTTATTTAGGTCCCTTTTCACATAAATAATGCACACATAGCATGAATTTATTGAGTTTTAACCAAAAAATGATTCAGAGGTGAGTGAGTCATAGGTGCTCAGAACTTGCCAGCATAGTATAAGTAAGTATCTGACATGGAAATCATCTTTTCTCACATTTTATGCACTAAATTATTGGATACAAAGCATCAAATACAGTAAATGATGGAAATTGCTACCAGAAAAATGGTTAGGTTAGGTTAGGTTAGGTTATGACGGGACATGAAATTCACTGCTTCCACCTTTTTCCTAGCTGGTGCACTTAAGAACCATGCATGAAAGAATTAAATTAAAAGCAGGAAATTATGATTAACACGATGTTAGGTTAGGTTAGGTTAGGACCGGACATGAAATTCACTGCTTCCACCTTTTTTCTAGCTGTTTTACTTAAGAACCATGCACGGAAAAATTAAATTGCAAGCAGGAAATTGATTAACATTTAGGGTAATTTTTTAACACATTTACAGCATGATGAAAACAGGTTAGGCATAAAAATCTTTATGGTAACCATAGGTTAGGTTAGGTTAGGACCAGACATGAAATTCACTGCTTCCACCTTTTTTCTAGCTGTTGCACTTAAGAACCATGCATGAAAAAATTAAATTGCAAGCAGGAAATTATGATTAACATTTTTGGTAATTTTTTAACACATTTACAGCATGATGAAAACAGGTTAGGCATGAAAATCTTTAAGGTAACCATAGGTTAGGTTAGGTTAGGACCAGACATGAAATTCACTGCTTCCACCTTTTTCTAGCTGTTGCACTTAAGAACCATGCATGAAAAAATTAAATT
>JAGKTI010010696.1:0-27936 GCA_018397915.1 Birgus latro
TTCATTGCAAAGAATGAAAAGAAGGCGGAGGAAAGATTTAAGAAGTGGAGAGATGGTATGGAGTCAAGGGCTTAAGGGTAAATGCAGATAAAACAAAAGTGATGATATCTAGGGTTGGTGGCGGTACAATGAGAGGAGAGGGAGAGTGGCCATGTGCAGTTTGCCACAAGGGTGTGGGAAGTAATTCCATCTTGTGTAGTGTTTGCAATAAATGGGTGCACAAGAGATGTAGTGGTATTAGAGGCAGACTGCGAGATAATGCTGATTTCATGTGTGTGGCGTGTCGAGGAGAGCAGGTGGAGATTGTTAGGCGTGAGAGGGTTGAACTTGTAGGTGAGTCTCTTGAGTGTGTGGAGGAGTTTCGTTATTTGGGCGACATGTTATGTGCCGGAGGTGGGGCTCGAGTTAGCTCGGTTGCTAGGGTGAGAAGTGGTTGGAAGAAGTTCAGGGAGCTGTTGCCTCCCCTGACATTGACAGGACTCTCTTTACATGCTAAGGGGTCTTTGTATGCAGCATGTGTTAGGTACGTGATGCTGTTTGGCAGTAAGACCTGGGCAGTAAAGGAAGAGGATTTTCGCAGGTTTAAACATACAGAAATGACAATGATTAGGTGGATGTGCAGTGCATCCCTGTGTGCAAGGCCTGGGGGGGCTGGGTTTACAATGGAAGAGTTGAGAGGTAGGATGGGACTGGAGTGTATTGGTGTTGTGATGAAGAGAGGTAGGCTGAGGTGGTTTGGACATGTGGAGAGGATGGGGGATGATAATTGGGTACAGAGGGTGAGAGGTGTTAATATTGGGGGAGGGGTTGGGAGGGGTAGACCGAGAAAGACATGGGACGAGGTCATTAAGTGTGACTTAAGGGTTAAGGGACTGAACAGGGAGGCTGCCAAAGATCAAGCAGCATGGAGAGACGCCATTAGGAGACCAAGGCCGACGCATGCAAGCATGTTGGAGCCTTCAAAAACGAAACGAAACGAATCCTTGTCTATCCACCCTGTCATTTGCTTTCTCCAAATCCATGAAGGCTGCATACAACTTCTTTCCCTTCTCTAGAAACTTTTCCACCAAAGATCTAAGAATGAATATCTGGTCTACACAACCCCTTCCCTTCCTAAAACCTCCCTATTCTTCTCCAACTAATTCCGCTGTTATTTCCCTAACTCTGTCAATAAGTATCCTGCCATATACTTTTCCTATTACACTAAGAAGGCAAATGCCTCTATGATTACCACACACTTCCTTTTCCTCTTTTCCTTTGTACAGGGGAATAACTTTATATACTGTATATATATATAATTATAGCATTATTGAAAAATACATGAACTGAATTCAGTATGATACATTCATTCATTTCAGTAATAAGAATGCCCGGTAAAAGAAGAAATACCTGTATATCTAATCCTCAAATCACATTCATCAATACACAGTATCAGCACTGCTTAAAAAAAAAAAAAAAAATGCAATCTAGTCCAAAATATATTCTGCCTGAATCTTTCTGATTCTGTCTGGATGGTAACAAGAATGAAATGAAACCATCTGTTGTGGCCAAGAATTTCAAGTTACAAGACAGGCTGCCACGAAAATGTGTTTGGGTGACGAGACAAATGGTGTGGACTTTGAGTTCTGGGCTTCCCACATAATTTTAATAAATTCAACCATCTGCTGTAACGGACGACGGCGCAAGCCGGGTAATGCTCTGACGGATAATTGAGACTTTATTACAGTAATCCCTCAATTATCCAATGTAACAGAGTCAAAGGCATGTTCGGGTAGTGGTAATTCCTGGATGATGAACAATATCCTCCCTACTATACCCAGACCTTACCTATACCCAACCTCCAACCTATACCTAACCAATTTGTACAGTACCTCTACTTTAACAGTGTTTTCCGGTCATTCAGGCATATTTAGATATCAAAACACACAAAGATATGAAAAATAATTTTTAACACCAAGAATACCAAGCAAAAAAAAACATTGAAAACCAAAAAAACACCCTAGTTATACAATACAGTACATACAGCACCCCTCCTAATTTTGGCAGTGTTTTCCAGCCATTCTGCTATATCTAGACATCAAAACACATAAGAATATCCAAAATAATAATAAAAAAAAAAAATGAAAACCACAAAACACCCTACCTATACACTAATGTACAGTATGTACAGTACCCCTCCTAATTTTGGCAGTGTTTTCTGATCATTCTGCCATAGTTAGACATCAGAACATCACACGGGAATATCAAAAATAATTTTAAACACCACGAAAGCCGTGAAAAAAAAATTACACCAAAAAATAACTTACCTATACACTACTGTACATGCAGTACCCCTCCTAATTTTGGCAGTTTTCAGGTCAATCTGCCATAATCAGACATCAAAATGCACATAGGAATATCCAAAGTAATGCTAAACACCAAGAAAACCATTAAAAAAAAAAACTACCTATATGTACAGTACCCCTCCAAATTTTGGCAGTGGTTTCCAGTCATTTTGCCAAAAAAAAAAAAAAAAAAAAATCCTACCTATACAGTATGTACAGTACCCCTCCAAATTTTGGCAGTGGTTTCAAGTCATTCTGCCATGTTGAGACATCAATACACACATATGAATATCCATATTAATGCTACACACAAAGAAAACAATGCATAAACAACAAAAATGCACAAAAAACTTGAAGACAGTTGGAAAATCAGTTATTTTTGTGACACAGTGATAGGTGCTCCCAGGGAACACACACACACACACACACACAAAATCCACAGCTNTGAGAGGAAGAGCAGGGGAAGTTGTTGAGGCATTCAGTAGGAGGTGGGTGGATGTGGCATGTTTGCAGGAAGTCCGGTACAGGGGTGGATCAGCCAGAAAGATTGTTGGGAAGGATTGCTACTATAAGTTGTTTTGGCAGGGGGGAACTGATGGATATGGGGGTGTGGGTGTGTTGGTTGCAGAGAAATGGGGGGAATATGTCATGAATGTTATGAGAGTAAGTGATAGGATATTAGTAGTGAAAATTTTGGTCGGGCAGAGGTTGGTTTCAGTTATATCAGCATATGCTCCACAGGTGGGATTGGATGACGCAGAGAAGGATAGATTTTGGGATGATTTAATACGTGTAGTGAGTGGTATGGGTGATGACGAGGTAGTGGTTCTGGGAGAGGATTTAAATGGTCATGTGGGTGAAGCATCTCAAGGTTATGAAGGAGTCCATGGAGGATGTGCGTATGGTGTGAGGAATGCGGAAGGGGAAAGAATACTAGAGTTTGGGGAGGCTATGGACATGATTGTGTGCAACACACATTTTAGGAAAAGAATCAGCCGGTTGATTACGTATGAGTCCGGGGGAATTAGTAGTCAGATAAATTATTTTCTGTTCAGGAGGGTTGATAGGAGATTATTGGGGGATGTTAAAGTTATAGGAAGCGAGGAGTGTGTGCAACAGCACAAACTGTTGATTTGTGACATGGTGCTTAAGGATCGAGTGATGAGGAGGAGGACATATGTACCTAGGAGGAAAATATGGAAGCTGGGAAACCAATCAGTAAGGGATGCCTTTTATAGTGAGATGAGGAGAGTGGTGGCTGAACAGGAAGCCGTAGATAGAGGCGTTAATGAACAGTATAGAGCCCTTAAGAACAACCTCTTGAGAGTTACCGATACAATATGCGGTTGGACAAGAGGCCCACCAAGACATAAAGTAACTTGGTGGTGGGATGAGGGTGTAGAAGCTGCAGTTAAGGAGAAAAGAAGGCTTTTCCGGGAATGGAAGAATGGTGGTAACAGGGAGGAGTACTTGGCTGCCAAGCGCAGGGCTAGAAGAGAGGTATACAGGGCGAAGTCTGAGTCACAGAGACTTTTACTTGATAATCTAAATCATGGAGAAGAGGCCCACCAAGACATAAAGTAACTTGGTGGTGGGATGAGGGTGTAGAAGCTGCAGTTAAGGAGATAAGAAGGTTTTTCCGGGAATGGAAGAATGGTGGTAACAGGGAGGAGTACTTGGCTGCCAAGCGCAGGGCTAGAAGAGAGGTATACAGGGCGAAGTCTGAGTCACAGAGACTTTTACTTGATAATCTAAATCATGGAGAAAGGAAAAATATGATCTTTAGGGTGGCAAATCACGTGAAGAGGGATAATCGGGACATTGTAGGTGAGCAGTGTGTGAAGAATGATGATGGAAGGGTGGTGGTGAGCAGTGAGGATATTAAAGATGCATGGAGAGATCATTATACCCGATTGTTGAATGAGGAGTTTGATTGGGATAGAGAAGGTTTGGAGCCCGCTGATCCAGTGTTTGGCCCTTGGCCTTTGATTGACGCTACTACTGTGAGTGAGGCAATAGGCAGGATGCGGGTGGGGAAGGCGGCAGGTGTGTCTGGGTTGATTGCCAAAATGTTGAAGGCCTCAGGAGATACTGGGGTGAGTTTAGTCACTGACCTGATAAATAGGATCATATATGAGTGTGTTGTCCCAGATGATTGGCTGAGGAGTGTAATTGTAAATGTGTACAAGGGAAAGGGTGATGCCCTGGAAAGGGGAAATTACAGAGGTATAAAGCTCTTAGATCAGATAATGAAAGTAATGGAGAGAATTCTAGAAGGTATGATTAGAGAAAGAGTGAATATCGATGAGATGCAGTTTGGGTTTATGCCAGGCAGGGGGACCACTGATTCCATATTCATTGTTCGACAGCTTCAGGAAAAATATATTGGAAAGAAAAGGGAATTGTATTTTGTTTTTGTTGATTTGGAAAAGGCCTTTGACAGAGTCCCTAGAGAGGTGGTGAAGTGGGCAATGAGAAAGCTAGGGTTGGAAGAGTGGCTGGTTAGGGTGGTTATGGCCATGTACATGGGTGCTCGCACCCAGGTAAGAGTGAATGGAGCTTTGAGTGATGAGTTTTCTGTGAATGTTGGTGTGCATCAGGGGTCAGTTTTGAGTCCCTTGTTGTTTATCATGGTGCTTGAAGCCCTCTCACGTGACTTCAGAGATGGACTCCCATGGGAGTTGTTGTATGCTGATGATTTGGTGTTGATTGCGGAGAATGAAAAGGAGACGGAGGAAAGATTTAAGAAGCGGAGAGATGGTATGGGGCACAAGGGCCTGAGGGTGAATGCAGATAAAACAAAAGTGATGATATCTAGGGTTGGTGGTGATACAATCAGAAAAGAGGGAGAGCGGCCATGTGCAGTTTGCCACAAGGGTGTGGGAAGCAATTCCATCTTGTGTAGTGTTTGTGATAAATGGGTGCACAAGAGATGTAGTGGTATTAGAGGTAGACTGCAAGTTGATGCTGATTTCATGTGTGTGGTGTGTCGGGGAGAGCAGGTGGAGATTGTTAGGCATGAGAGGGTTGAACTTGCAAGCGAGTCTCTTGAGTGTGTGGAGGAGTTTCATTATTTGGGAGACATGTTATGTGCCGGAGGTGGGGCTGGAGTTAGCTCGGTTGCTAGGGTGAGAAGTGGTTGGAAGAAGTTCAGGGAGCTGTTGCCTCTCCTGACATCGAGAGGACTCTCCTTACGTGCTAAGGGGTCTTTTTTGCAGCTTGTGTTAGGAGTGTGATGCTGTTTGGTAGTGAGACCTGGGCAGTAAAGGAAGAGGATATTCGCAGGTTTAAACGTACAGAAATGAAATGATTAGGTGGATGTGCAGTGCGTCCCTGCGTGCAAGGCCTGGGGGGGCTGGGTTTACGATGGAAGAGTTGAGAGGTAGGATGGGACTGGAGTGTATTGGTGTTGTGATGAGGAGATGTAGGCTGAGGTGGTTTGGACATGTGGAGAGGATGGGGGATGATAATTGGGTACAGAGGGTGAGAGGTGTTAATACTGGGGGAGGGGTTGGGAGGGGTAGACCGAGAAAGACATGGGACGAGGTCATTAAGTGTGACTTAAGGGTTAAGGGACTGAACAGGGAGGCTGCCAGGGATCAAGCAGCGTGGAGAGCCGCCATTAGGTGACCAAGGCCGACGCATGCAAGCATGTTGGAGCCTTCAAAAACGAAAACGATCCATCCATCCATCCATCATCCAATCCTATGTTGCCCCACAGAGGAGCGTAGGAGCCCGGGAGCTAATAAAAACATTGAAAACTGATGAGTAAAATAACAAAACTGCAGTAAGAATATATGGTGTTCAAGGGTAAATCTTACCTTCATATTTTTTTTTAATAACAGCACAAAGGAAAGAAAAACATAAAAAAAAAAAATCCAAACACCAGGTTACTGGCATCATCCATTCATAAAAAAATCTGTAACAGTTGGACTTGAACAGCTGTACAGGGAGCGAGTTCCAGAGAGATTTTTTTTTTTTTTTTTATGTGTCCGACTCTGGGCATAGGCTTTACAGCCTGCTATCGAGCCCCAGTCGTCCTCCTACATACCATACACCTCTACATGTCACCACTTCGGCGCTTAACACCCACCATCCATATTGAATACATGCTAGGGCTGTCTCGTACAGGACTGGTGTATTGGTATTAGCGGGGTTATTTTTACGACATGTCAGCGGGTCTTCTGGTAGATCAGTAAAGCCTGATTTAATGAAATTCAAATCCTTGAACTGTTCCCTGCACCAGTGAGGATTCGAACCTGGGTCCCACGGGACTGCAAGCCAACTCTCTACCGATCGAGCTACCGCTTCCGCAGAAGTTCTGCTATATGGCTGTGTGACATTCCAGTCATGTGCAATACCAGATGCCCATGTAGCACGAGGGAAGGCATGGATTGGTGGCACAATGGACGCAACTTCGTCTGAGGATTTGCCATAAAAGTATCTGTAAAATAATGCAAGGGAGGCAACTTTCCTTCCTACTTGTAGGGGAGATAGTCTATTTATAACAGCAGGGTTATTGATATTTCCAAAAGCTTTGTTCTCAATTTTGTCTAGTTATTTTAGAGCAACCTCTCCACATCCATTCCACAAGGGTGAGCAATATTCTAGCTGAGAGCACACATGACTTATAATTTAGCTAACTGCTCATCGGTGAAGAAGTTACGAACTCTGTACAATAATCCAAGTTTCTCTGAGGCAGTTTTAGCAAGTGACCTGACATATGAGGTCCAGCTCACTGCATTGTTAAGTGAATCACACAGAATTTCAATATTTTTGAAGATGGGAATACTGTATTAGTAGCACTGAGGTAATATACGAATCTGGCAATATCTGTCTATTAGTAAACTATGTAAATTGTATAAACAGTAACCTCTCTACTTTCCGGACGACCATCCGGTTACCTCACTGTTCGGACATTGTAGGCTGATGTTCGAGAAGAAGAAAAAAAATCATATTTTTTTTTTACCCGTAAGTTTGAATTTGGCGCTTTTACAATGCATTCTTACTGTCTCCCCCTCCCGCCACTCCAACAGTTGTTTCTGAACTGCCGTGAGTTTTTTTTAATAATCATAATTCACAGTGCTAAGGATTAAGTATAGTTCAACACTGGATTACTGTACATGCTTCAAGAACATTTTCACCACTGTCAGAGCTTTAGAGGTGGAGTAAACAGCCACCACAGATATGTAAGTACACTGTCAGCTGCCAAATATTTTCCATAATCACTTCTAAATCCTCATTCTCTGGTTACATTTTATTTACTTCATGCACTGTGTCCCATATTTGAGTGCACATGCTGTGAAAGAGGTGATTTTCTCAGTGATTACCATGTCTCTTACATATGTTCATTAACTAGTCAACTGGTGAACATTTATGCCCTACTCACCTCAAAATCATAATTTTTCTGGTTACACTTTATTTACTTCATGCTTTGTGTCCCATATTTGAGTGCACAGGCTGTGAAAGAGGTGATTTTCTCAGTAATTACCATGTCTCTTAATTGTCTCTTACATACATTCACTATCTAGTCAACTGGTGAACATTTTTGCCCTACTCACCTCTAAATCATAATTTTCTGGTAACAATTTATTTATTTCATGCTTTGTATCCCATATTTTAGTGCATAAGATGTGAGAAAGGGTGATTTTCTTAGTGACTGCCATGTCCAATACTTACTTCACTATGCTGTCAACTTGTGAACACCTCTGCCTTACTCTCCTCAAAATCATCATTTTTTTAATTAAAATTAAATTAATTCATGCTTTGTGTCCATTATTTATGTGAATAGGGCCTTAAGTGCTATGTATGTCCGGCAGGGAGGTAGGTAGGTGGTTTTCTGATTTAGATTAGGCTAGGTTAGGGTCAGGAAAGACTGGTGCTGGAGCTTCAGGGCCGCTACCCGGACAAGACCACTTTCCGGTCATGCCTTTGGCTCTATTGCGTCAGATAGTGGGAAGATTACTGTATTTGTTTTTGGTGATGGACGGAATATATCAAATTTGTTGTATGCTGATGATGCAGTACTGCTTGCAAATACCAGAAAAACTTGGTATATTGGTGCAAAGTTTTGCTGATGTCTGTGAGCATCATGCCTTGAGAGTAAATGCAGAAAAGAGTAAAGTGTTGGATGTTGAGTGAGAAGGTGACTCCCAGTGTGATGTTACAGTGAATGGTGAGAGAGTTCAAATACCTGGGTACAGTGATAGAAAAGAGAGGAAAATGTACAAAAGTGGAAAGTAGAGTGACACAAGGAAGGAAAGTAGCTGGTGCAATGAAGGCCTTGATAAGGAACAGAGGCTTGAGTGTTGCACCTGCACGAGGCTTACATGAAGGAGTATTAGTGCCAACTTTAACATATGGATGTGAGACCATGGTGTGGCATGAAGATGAAAAGTCAAGAGTGAAAGCAGTGGAGATGGGACTGCTGAGAAATGTATGTGGAGTACAGAGAGTGGATAGGATACAAAATAATGTGATTCATGACAGATGTGGAGTGGGGAAGTCTGTGGACAACAGAATTGAAGAGAATGTACTGAGATGGTATGGTCATGTGGAGAGAATGGACAACAACAGAGTGGTGAAAAAGGTATATCTGAGCAAATCTAAAGGAGGAAGGAAGCGAGGTGGGCCAAGGAGAAGGTGGAGGGATATGGTGGATGAGTGTGTGAGGAAAAGAGGTATGGAAGTTGGTGAGGCTATGGGACTGACAAGAGACTGAGCTGGCTGGATGAATATTGATAGGAGAAGGGCATGATCAGGGATTTGGCACCCCTTTTTAACGTGACAGCGTCCGGACTGACTCTTATCGGATATGTTTATGTGAAGCTACAGTACATGGTGAATGTTTTTGGCGTATCAAATACAGCCAGGATTCCGGGGTCTTTAATGGTGAGTGAATGGAAGTGTGGCCCATTTGACTGGGCAAATTTGGGCTGTCTGGAAGTTGCTACTCCTAGGGTGGGAAAGGAGGTCAAAATGATGATGATGATAACTCTAGCATTAAATGAGACAGTTATTTTGTCCCAATTCAGTGATCTTAAATATGTGTTGATTTATGGAGATGGCTGCACTGAGTTGAGAGTCAGATATTAAGCTCTGTAAATGGATGTTTGAGTGTGAATGAACTGTGAAGTGTTGAGTCATCTGCATATGAACAGATGGGATTGTGGGCGACAAATATGAGATCATTAATATGAACTAGGAACAGGGTTAGCACCAGAACTGATTCTTGTGGCACACCAACATTAACTAAGTGGAAATTGGAAAATACAAAACCCATTCTTAATCCCATTTTTCTGTTGCTGATATATGAGGAAACCAGAGGAACAACAGACGTTAGTCCATAGCAAGGGAGTCTGGATAGCAGGAAATGGTGCCACACACTGTTGAAAGCTTTAGAAATATCAAGGGCTACTGCATGAGTTTCTTCATGTTGGTCAGTTGACTGATGGATGGTATGGGTCAGGAGATTGAGTATAGCAATGGTGGATTTTTCGTGGCAAAAATCATATTGTCTGTCACTAATTAAGTTGTTAGATTCGAGGTGTGTAACTATATATACCTTTCCACCATCCTAGAGCAAAATTTTGCCCACACCTTGCAAGATTTAAGCATATCTCTAGATGCAGTATTTCATGAGCTTTCTCATGGATTTCACGGAATTTTGATACGACCAATAGTATTCAAATAAATCGCCAAAAATTTTAAAAAGTCATGGGTCAGTGCTTTTAGTGCAAAGGAGGGGAGGGATTGAGGGGGAAGCCAGGAGGCCTGGCTAGCAAGGCTGAGAGCATGGGAGGGTATGAAGGAAGGACGGGAGGGGAGGAGAACCAAAACTGTGAGCACGATTTTCACCTTTCTTTCAAGAGGCAGACAGGTGCTTTCACCTGACTTGTGGCTTGTGGTCTGTCTTACACAGGTGTTGCCCATTGAGAAACACAACTCCCGGTGACTGGGCGGCTTTGGATGTTCGGTGTAGAGGCAGATGGGCACTTTCACCTGACTTGAGGCTTGCAGTCTCTGTAAGACATGCGGTGGCAGTTGGGAAAGGCTAATCCCAGTGGCCTCGCACCTTTGGACATTCAGTGGGGATGCGTATTGATGTATTGACACCGCTTGTGGGTTACGGTAGGTGTTACTTGGGTGTTGGAGGTTCTTAGGGAGTGATGGGACCAGTGTGCAATTCTGATGATTCAGTACTGGGGCGGACGGACATTTTAGCTCGGGTTGTGGTTTACAGCCTATTTCCCGCGCACCACTGTACCCCAGCAGCCACAATACCGAATGTTTGAACATGTCGGGTGGCTGGCCGAAGTTCTCGGGGACTTTTACGTCCGGCTAATAACAAGTAAATTCAGATAATGGTTTAATAGAGCCAAGGTCAAGTATCCAGATAATGAACAGGTCGGGATACTGCACATCCGGATAAATGAGACTGTACTTACAAATACCGTGAAATTCTGTACAGTACTGCACTACTGTGCCACAATTAAACTTCAGTGTTCCTTTTCCCCTCATGGGTGTGGTGATCATGCATACCTACCTTGTAGTCATCACCATATCTGTCAATCATGTAACTGCAAAGTTCCACCTGAGCATGAGTCAGTCTTATACCACCCTCCTTCTTATTCCTCTCAGTTCTAGTGGCCACATCTTCCTTAATCTTCTTCACCTGGAATATGGAAAAAAACCAACTGGTGAGTATTCTTCAGTAATGTAATTTACACATGTTAAAGAACTTCACGTATCAAGTGAATTATTCTCATTAGAAAGTGTGAGGTTTGGCTCCTGAATTACATCAGAAGCACAAATAAATAAATACCTGTAAATTTTAAAATGCCTTTCCCTCACCAAACCATAATCAAATGTAAAATTCAAGCTGCCAGCTAACTACAATACTCACATCTGTTTAACCTGTGTAGAGTGAGCCTTAGTTCCAACTGTTATGGAAGAGTGGCAGCCATGGCTCAGGTCAACAAACAAACATACATTTGAAAAACTGTGCACTGGGGAGGCTTCTAGGGTGAGTAATTGCACTCTACAGCACAAATAAATGCCTCTGTTAATACAAGTGGCAAGAAAATATAATAATCCTGTTTCCATTTTTGTTCTAGATCTGTGAGTATTTCTAGTGTTTCAGATAAAATAAAGTGACCACCTTTCATGATCAACAAAACTACCAACTACAAATAAGGCTAAGATTCAATGACTTCCACCAACTCCAAAGAGAGGCACTGTACACCCACCAAACTTGGGCATATAATATGGGGTGACTTTGGATGCAACCTACATTACAGCCAAGTCAATAGCTCATAGACTGTTACTTCAGGCATATTGCAAATTAAGAAATAACAATGATCACTATCTAGGTATTTGTTGATTAAAAACCTTACACCTTGTCCCCTCTTACTGGCCAATATAGTAAAGTAGAGGGTTAGCGCCCCTTCCCGAAAAACAACTACTGTACCTCAAAGGAAAATGGCCACCCCTTTTGGGATTATGGCATCTGGATATATATAAACAGAAAGATACAGTTTGTCAAAGAATTCTGTGAAATATTTGTAATGTATATGAGTGATGTCTGAATTCTTGTAACTGAAAGAATAAAAACATGTTACTGTATAAGCAACAGTGAATTCCTTATGAAGAACTGGTACATTTGCGGATGGGAGGGAGGGGAAGTAGACCAGATTATTATTACAGTAGACCCTTGCTTTAATGGATCTCGATAGACCAGATTTCAGATATAACGATCACTGTGAAGGCCACCGAAAATCCATTAAATGGGCCGCAGCATATATGTCTCCTACCCTTTTTACTCCATCCTGGCCTGAAATTTCCCTCTCCCTATTGTGAGTGCTGAGCTGTAACAGGAGACTATGGTAATAATGAACTAGTCATGAAGAAGTAATATGACAAGAATGTGAAATTTGCTGCAAATGGGTAAAATTATGGGCCAAGTTAGTGTGAAATGGGTGTAATTTTCATTTTTGGTACTAGAATAAGCTATGGTATTGTATTCATTTATTATTAAACATGTGCTTGAAATCCCATCTCAGGGGGAGATCATCAGATATAACAGATTACTGTATACAGTATGCTTTATCAGATCAGACTTCTCCCCAACTGGTCCACTATACCAAGGGTCTACTGCCCTAGGGTGGGAAAGGAGGTCCAGATGATGATGATGATCATCATCATCATTAATACATCACCTCATCTTCTGATCTCTCTTACAACTGACATTCTAATTAACATCTCTCATTTCCTCAACAAAAGGCCAAGTGTACTTTGCTGACTAGCTGACAATTTGTTCTACAGTTCAGCTTTCAAAGGAAGCTTGACTGCAATACCCATTGTTCCTCAGCATCCCTTACTTTGAAACAGCTCTCCTGCTATAGTCATTTACTCTATTGTTCCTGGGTAAGATTACAGACATTCATCAATGGAATAAATATTCCATGCCACTGCAATGCAAAGTTTAAGAGACCAGCAAGTTTTATAAACTATATTTAATGACTTATAATGTAATATTATAGATCAGACCCTCGCTATAACAGATTACAGTAATTGGGGGGGAAGCCACGTTTGATAAAGTTGAAAGTTCGTTCAATCTGAAGCAACCCCTGCCCCTATGTCTCACCTATTTGGCCCATAATTTTGCCCCTTGCAGCTTATTTCACAGCCTTGTCGTAGTACTTCTTCATGCTCAGTACAATACAACCATAATCTGTTATTAGAGCTCAGCAATCATGATTGGGAAAGGGCTTTTTCAGGCCATGTTGGAGTAAAAGGGCAGTAAACACATACTGTACATTGTATTTGTATAGATGGCTGTACATTGCTTACACTGCCACTCATCTTGTAGGCTGTACAGAGAGTGAAATGTCATCTGTCACTGTTGGCAAAGATGACTTCTGGCAAGTCTGGTGTCACATCTAGTACAGAGTTCTGAAGTGCTGGGGGCTGGGATCCTGGAGGCTGCAATGCTAGATCCTGAGGCGATGACGAGGCTAGCAGAGGAGACTGATGCTACAGATCCACAGGAAGCTAGGCTGTGATGTTCTTGAATGACCTGGGTTGCTTGCACTTACCTACTATGACTGGCTGTATGCGATGAGAGCCATCAGCACTGGCACAGCAGCTGCTCCTTCATTATGCCCTGGAGTGCTGCACTGTAAATTTGAAACTCATGCAGACTTTCCTCCTCCATCAACATCTTGAAGATGATGAACAAACAGCTCCACAGTGTAAACATTGGCACAAAGTAGTTCTCTAGTTATGGCCTTGTTAACAGTGCCATGGCACCTCCAGAATCTCACACAGTCAGCCATCATTAAATTTGAAGTCTTCAGTTCAAAAAGGTGCTGCATGTTGGATGTCCAGACCATGCACTGGGACACACTTAGCTTGCTCCAGCATGTACCACTTACACACAACTTCATTCAGCTTTCCATCAGCAGCTTCCAGGTCCTGAACACACCCTTCCCCTTCCTCCCATTTTCCATTTTCTCCATTGCTCCCACTGTTTTATTTTTAGCCTTTAGGATGTTGTGAAGGGTTATCTTCTTAAACCCTTAATGTCTAATCCCATCAATTGATGTGATGAGAGTTTCATCCCAAACTGCCTAATCGCATCAATTGAGCAGGGTCTGTAAAAAACTGCGGAGCGCTTGCTCCAGCCGGATTATGACGTACGTGGCTTCAGACCAATGAGAACTCACCCCTGAGGTGGCATGAGGGGGATTCAGACCGACCAGGGTGGTGGGGGAGGCACCTCCCCCTCTGGGCTGCCTCCGTGCCACCCTCTACCTCACTCCCTCCTTGCCCCCCATCACCCTCCCACCCCTCCACACACCTGCAACTCTCCTCCCACCACCACCTGTGTCCTCTCCCACCCACTCTTGCCACTCCTCCCACCCTGCTAGTCTTGTGTCCCCCCAGAACTCCACCCCATCCCTCCCTCCTTGTCCCTCACAACCCTCCCACCCCCTACAGACCCCCGAGAGATATCAGGCTGCCAAGCTGTTACAGAACACACTGAAGTGCTTTCTTTTCATGCTAAAAGTTGGTTATTTTTCCAACCCCTGTACCTACAGGCCTACTCCCCACAATCTACTTTATCTCCCCACAGCCTAGTAATTTCCCCACACCTACATATGCCTGTTTTCATGGCTGGTGTGACAAAACGCTTTGAAATGACCTGTTCAATAAGAAACAAGGGTAGTTATCAAAATTTTCACGTTTTAAATTATTTTCGAGGGGTAACTATCTTAAACTTTTTTTAACTTTGACAAGCGATTGTGCAGTAACCACTAGGCCTACGGGGGTGCGGATTGCATTGTCAGGTATGTAAATTCTTCCTCTTTAGCCTGAACACAAGCAATTTTCCCTTGGTGAAAGTCACCAAAACCCCCCAAAACTGCGGCTGCAGTGAGATACCCGCCAGAAATTATTGCGGTCTTAAGGGGTTAAGATCATAGCTGAGCATGAGCCCGGTTCTGCTCATCTCTCTCGTGAGCCTCAATCACCTCCATCTTCTCCACAATGGTAATAATCCCCCTCTTTGATTTTTCAGAAGAGGTGCTGGATGATTCCTTACTAGAAGCCTGTTTTCACACTCACAATATTAAAACACTTTGCAAAGTCGAGAGACATGAGACGTGCATGCTGCTGTCTGAACACAACAAAAGATGCAGGAAGACTAAAACCAATCACATGCAACAAAGTGTGTCCAGACTCAGGTCCCACCTGGACATACCCTCCAAAATAGCCCATTGCATCAGCTATTCCTGCCCACAAATCTCCAACTTAGCCCAAGTAGCTGAAAGAAACCACCAGCAATCTTGCCAACTGCATTCTGAGTCACCCAGATGCAAAGGTAGTTGTTCCCTAGGCAGTCTGGCCAAATAAACCCAAGTCCCTAAGGAAGGCCACAGCCAAGACCAGGCTTTCCCACAGAGCTCTCAAGGAGTGTATGTTGTGTTGCTGGCATAGGTGATTGTGTGCAATTCAGTCTTCCATAATGTGCTTAATAGTATGGGGAGCTGTGTTAAATCCTGGACAAGCATCAAAGATGGAGTCATCCAGCCTCTTCTGATAACTTAAGAGGGCTGGAAGATGCCCACATCTCAGCCTGGCCAGGTGGACCCTGTCCTCACGAGGGAGATAGGATTCAGAAGGGTGGATATCAGAAGGTCGTGCATGCAGCTGTGTGTTGTCTTTAAGTGACTGAATGGAGCGGCGAGTGATTTGAGTATGGATATGCTTCTGGAAGCTGGTCTGAGGCAGGCGAGGGGGGAGAGATGGCAGTATTTGTGTATGATATTGTGTGCTGAGTGTTGTTTTGATGTTCCTTGGTGTGTGTGAATGTGCTGACATGTAGTGTAGTGGATGTTGTGGGTTTGTGAAGGCTGCAGCGAGAATTTGGGTGCCTCTCATGTCTAGATGATCCTTGACTTTGAGGACTTTGGTTTCTTGATGTAGGTGGTTTGTGGGTGTAGTAGCTGTGCAGGCTGTGATTATTTTTAGGGCCTAGTTCTGTATGGTCTGTAGAGTGTTATAGTGTGTTTTAGTGACGTTAGGAGCCAAAGCAGGCCTTGCATAATTCATCACTGAATGTATATACTGTTTGTATACTGTGGTGGTCGTTTCTTTGTTGTGTCCAAATGTTGTATAGACAAGTGACCTCAAGGCATTGAGTCTTGGTGTTAATTTATTTTTGATGTTTGTGATGTGTTGTTTAAATGACACTGATGTACTGTATGTTACACCAAGGATGGGTGTGAGTGTGTGTGGTAGGGGAGTGTTGTTTATGGTGAGGTGTGAAATGTGACTGTGTTCTGCTGTCCAGTTTGTGAGAGGGGTCATTGTAGATTTGGCTGGGGATATTCTGAGCCTGTTTATGGTGAACCATTTGTGTAGTGTGTTGAGCTGAGGTTGGAGGATGAGTGTGGCTGTGTTTGTGTTTTGGTGTGTACATGTATGTGTTATGTTGTCTGCATAGGAAGCTATCTGTATCTGTGGTGTGTTGGGTGTGGGTATGTTGTGCATGTGTAAAGCATGTAGGAGACATAACAGATCCTTGGGGGATGCCATTTGTGAAGTTTCTGATGTTTGAAGACTGACCAGCAAATGTTACATGTGCACATCTGCCTGCTAAGTAACTTGCCAGCCATCTTTTTGTGTTACTGTGCATGTTTGTGTTGAATATATTGTTTGTGAGGTTGTGGCGGGGGATAGCATCAAAAGCTTTACTAATGTCTAGTGTGACAAGCAGTGTTCTGTGTGGTGGCCTAGTTGAATTCATGCCATCAAAAACTCTATGTGTAAGGTCTGTAAGAAGTGTGTTTGTGGAATGTAGTGGCCTAACACCATGTTGTGATGGAGCTAGGGGTGTGTCAGAAGAAACTAGTTGTAGTACCAGTTGTTCAGTGACTTTGGAGGGGGTGCAGAGGAGTGTGATGGGGCGGTGTGAGGAAGGTAACGTGGGGTCTTTGTTGGGTTTGGGGATAGTGATGATAATGCCATGCTTCCAAATGTTGGGTATTATGTTGGGTGAGTAGCTTTAGTCTGATATGTTGGTGAGTGCTTGTATGCCTTGTGGTCCAAGGTGTTTAGGGTGTATGCTGCTTATGTTGTCTGGTCCACAAGCAGATGAGTGCTTAAGGTTGCTAATGATGTGCTTCGTCTGGCTGTAAGGGAAAGGTGCGAAGTTTGGGTTTATAGAGAACTGTTTCTTACGTCAGATGATACATCGGTCTCACTTAATAACTGTCGTTTGGCATAGCCGATGAACGTTAGGTGGGTTCTGAGGTATTTGTTAAATCCACAATCCGTTCTATCAATGTTTGTTTTAGTGGGGGTCTATTGTACTTCCAATTGTACCCTATCATTGCTTTCATTCAGTACTTATGGCATAATGAATGTCCTCACCACTTCTGTTTCTTCCTCCTTCCTCTTCCTTTTTCTTCTGGCCCTTGATGATGTAGATGACTCATGTGCCTATAAATGAAAAATAAAATAAGTCACAAGTTATTAAAACTGCTGTCTCAAACACAACTGGCTTCAATAATGTAAAAAATACAAAATACAAAGACAAGGGCTACACCTGTAATTCTGATGTTGCAACTGAAAGTTTCTCTTGCTTCAAAGGGCTTTATACTAAAAATGACACAAACACAAGACTATATGATAATAAGCCATAAGTTGACATCATGGGAGTCCAGTCTATGCTTGTCTCCCGAACTGCAGTGGGGTTTCAACTCAGCTGTGGCAGACCTTTACGTGGTTAACAGAGCTTTTTCTTATACTGGCATATGTACGTACCATAATGGCTCATCTGTTTATCTACCTATGGCCAAAAGCCATAATCCATAAGGGGTGGCTGTTTGTCTTTTTTGAGTTAGTTGTTTTACAGGGATGGGCACTAACTCTCTGCCACCCCACTTGTTGATACATAGAGAACATGTATGGGTTGGTTATATGGTTACCACTCACTGTTGTAAATGGTTTCCTGGCTTACAGGAAACCATTAAACTTGTCACTCAATGTAAAGCCACCTGAAATGAAAAGAAGAGTAAGAAAAAGGGACAATAAAGATGGGAGAAATAAGAAGAAAGGAGGGCAGACACAGAAAAAGAATGATAAAGGTGAAGGAAGAAGTAGGCAGCACTACATCAGGTGAGTGGATGATGGTCAACACCACCTACCATCTATTTTTATTATTATTATTATTATTATTATTATTACTGGTACAACACCAATTTTCAAGCACCCTTGGTTCCATAGCCAAACTGACAACTTACAAAAAAGTGACACATACAACAGCAGCCATTGCAACACATCCACTATTACATGCATTGCTCTCACCATGAACATCATTCTCAATTCATACTCGGGAGGCATTAGGAAAAAGTAAATTCTGGCTATTACTCATCCTGAGGACAAGGTCCAGTCCTGCTGAAGACTTCATCCATCCAGCTGACTGAATGGGCACTAACTTGCAGCGATGTTTAATCATTCATTCAATCATCTTCCAATCCTGTGTTGCCCCATGAGGAGTGCAGAAGCCCGGCAAGTTAGTCCTGACATTTAAGATGAGAGTGACCAGCCTCACTCATCCGAGTGGCATTACATGAGCAATAAACCCCAACCACCCCTTGAATGTGAACCTACAAAGGCTCAATCCTTAATTACTCACTATACCACCAGGCATCATAATTTGGTTATATGGTTACCACCCAGTGTTGTAAATGGTTTCCTGTTGTACAGGAAACCATTTAGCTTGTCACTCAGTGTACAGTCACTCATAGACAGAAGGAAGAGGAAAGACTGAAGAAAAGGAAAACAAAAGAGAAAGGAAGGAAAGAAGTGAGGAAAGGGAAGTCACTCAATAGCAGAACTATCTCAAGTGAGTGGCTGGTAAGCACCCCCACCTACCAATAAAGAGATGTTTAATATTAATCAAAACAGTAAAGCCTAACTCCCTGCAAAACTTCTCTGTCAGGGAAAGTTGAAGAAATGAAAGCCAAAATCAAGATCCATGCAACTTAGATTTGTGGACACAATGTATTTAGGACTGGATCACAGGCAATGGGATGGAAGGAAGATTGAAGACAAATTTCTCGACTAACCAGCAAACTACGTGAATAATTGAGCCTTGGCTGCCAGAGCATAGTGTTGTCAACTATCAAAAGTCTGGCATGCTAGGGAAAAGGGTATTGGTGGATTCTTAGTAATCCAGATGCCTAAATGGTAAAATAAGAAATCAAAGTGCCATCTTAATCAAGAGAATTATTACCAAAATTGCTATGGTGTTCATCTTCATCTTATATTACAATCTGGTTTGACTGTGAAATGCTTAGTAGCAGTAAGAGTGAAGATAGAAGAATAAACAAACATTGCTTTGCTCTGGATACTAACAACAAAAGTCTGAGCTATGATAAAGGGTCCAACATGCCTGTGTGTGTTAAACAGCAGATAGATTGTTTGAATTTCCATTTTATTCCTTTGTCATCACACAAGTGGTAGGTGGTGGCGACCATCATCCACTCACTTGATGTAGTCCTGCCTACTTCTTCCTTAGCCTTTATCATTCTCTTTCTGAGCCTGCCCTCCTCTCTTCCTATTTCTCCCATCTTTCCTGTCCCTTCTTATTGCTTTTCTTTCCTTTACAGGTGGCTTTACATTGAGTGACAAGCCAAATGGTTTCCTGTAAACCAAGAAACCATTTACAACGCTGGGTGGTAACCACATAACCAAACCATACGTGCTCCCTACGTGTCAACAAGTGGGTTGGTGGAGGGTTAGTGCCCCTCCCTGTAAAACAAATAACTCAGAGTCAAATGGCCACCCCTTGCGGGATTGTTGCGTCTGGCAATCGATAGATAGATAGATAGTCATCACACAATCAGCTGAGGGTGCAATGCATTCACAAACATGTATGCATGTGCTTTGGCCTGGATTCACAAACTACAATCACTACCTCAGTTTTGTTTTTGCATATTATAGTTAAGAAAAGGAGAGCTCAGAATCTTTCCATGTCTCTTGCTTTTCCTATAAAAAACAAACAGTGATAACAACAGGGAACTGATTGTAAGTTTGTAGGTGAATTTGCCTCCGATCAGACGAGTGTAGCTGCTATGGTATGTAAATAATCAGCGCTGCTTTTGCTTCTTGCCTCACATACACAAACTCCAGCTTCATCACTCAATGCACTTCCTCTTCACTGATGCAATTTATAAAAACCAGGTATTAAAAACTGTGGTCAGTATCACTGTCAGCACTAAACTGCAAATTTAAAGACGTTGGTTCTTAATATCATTATACAGAATGCAAAATTCCCAATGGGTTCATACAGTCTGCACACAAACACATAGGTCTGATTTTTATGTGACTGCTTTTTCAAAACTGTTGGTAGTATGCTTTCTATTCTTAGAATTACTGTATGTTGAATTTTCATAACTATTCACAGAGACTGCTGCAATGGTAGATTATTATAAAACCAAGTCACAGAGAAGATAGTTCATGCACAGGTGACTAAACAATGACATACTAATCTCACGTGATCTAAATAAATCACAAGCCACTGCTAAAATACGTCAGCATTAGCTCAACAATTCTTGTAAGGCATTAATCAGAAAAAGGGCAGGGTCCAGATGTTTGCTGATTTTGGACTTTTAAAGGAGGATTTTTTTACAGTCAAATGTATGTGTTGCTTCATGAACTGGTTCTGTCGTTGGTTTAACCCCCTACTGGTTTAGTACGTAGATCAACGTGTGTCAGTAGTTGCCCAGCACAGGTTTAATACGTAAATCTACAATAATCATTTTCAAAGTTCCTGCAACCTTGAGTCTACTTGTTTGGTCTGGTGAGAATTGGTAACTCATAATGGACACTAAGACATCCCTAGACTCAATATGCAGTGTGTCTGTCTATCTGGTTTGTCATTAGATATAGTGGTAGGTTCAGTGATGTTTTTGACATAGCTTAAAAATAGAGGTAACTATTTTTTTCTTACGTTTATGCTTTTTTACAAGTAAATTCCAAAACATTTGGTATTTAGAGACAAGTTACCTATATACAGTAATACATATGAAGGAAGCTGAAATTCGACACACAGCTCAGTCTGATGTGGCTCTCTGTCTCATTCCAGGTTTTGAGTGGTACAGTATAGTAAAGTGGGGTAAGAAAATGACAACAGGGTCAACTTTGATCTCCCAAGCCATGTAATTATTGCTGGCAGACTTTGACTATTTCATGTGAAGTATCATCATCAGTAACTTAAAAACTTAGTAAGGATTTTAGATTAGGGAAACTTTGTGTGTGTGTGTGTGTGTGTGTGTGTGTGTGTGTTTATTCCTGCAAAAAAGGGGAAAAAAACATGAGAAAAAACTTTACTGATTAGGTGGTGGTGACCATCATCCACTCACTTGATGTAGTGCTGCCTACTTCTTCCTTAGCCTTTATCATTCTTTTTCTGTGCCTGCCTTCCTTTCTTCCTATTTCTCCTATATTTCCTGTCACTTCTTACTGCTTTTCTTTCCTTTACAGGTGGCATTACATTGAGTGACAAGCCAAATGGTTTCCTGTAAGCCAAGAAACCATTTACAATGCTGGGTGGTAACCATATAACCAAACCGTATGTGCTCCCTACGTGTCAACAAGTGGGTTGGTGGAGGGTTAGTGCCCCTCCCCGTAAAAAAAAATAACTCAAAGTCAAATGGCCACCCCTTACGGGATTATGGTGTCTGGCAATAGATAGATAGACAGATTTTTGCTGGTGAAGATTCAATAAATGTGAAAACAAATACATAAATGGATTCTGTAAATATCAAATCATATCAATGAGCAGACAATTTGGCATTCAAAACTATATAATAATTATACAACTATATTTCTTAATGAAGAAAAAAAAAGACAGATATTTATGAAGCTCTTTCCGGTAAACTGAGACAACTACATCTGGGAAACAGAATGTTGATTTGGTGATATATTGATGTTAAGTTCCATAGAAAACACACTGAATAAGGACAATCGAAACAGTGCTTGTTGTTCTCTCATCCCAGGTCCAATCCCATGGGTTACTTGCAATGGTCTTTTTCTTGAGAAAGTTCATCTCCACTTCTGACACATCTTCTTCCTCCTCCTTAGAAAATGTGTTCATGAGATTCCCCCAGTAGTACGTTAGACAAGGTTCAGTATAATACATTGCAAAATATTTTTTCGCTGACTCAGTTATCTGGGCAATTCAAATCTAGTTTCCTTAGTAGCTGTTTCCACTTTTGTTGCAGGTACTTCCATTGGTGTAGCTTCTTATTCTATATCCTGGAAACAGTTCAAACTTAAATTACCATAATAGTTGCTGAATCAATGTTGTTTTCACAAGCCTTTCTTTGCTTTCTTGGTTTCTTTCATTTCTGTTGTCTTTGTTTTGGGTTTTCCGTTATTCTTGTGCTTGTCCTTTCTTTTTTACTTTTGTTTTTTCTTCATTCTTCTTTCTCAGCTGTTCAACACACTCCTTTTGTGTTACCACTTCACTATGGGTATTTATTTTCCTTCAAACTTGCTAAGGGGCTGTAACACATCATCCTCTGGAAAGAAGAACTTGTTCCAGTAATGTCTCGGTTTTCTTTGTTGTTGGATCGTTTTGTTTCGTTTTTGAAGGCTCCAACATGCTTGCATGCGTCGGCCTTGGTCACCTAATGGCGGCTCTCCATGCTGCTCGATCTTTGGCAGCCTCCCTGTTCAGTCCCTTAACCCTTAAGTCACATGTAATGACCTTGTCCCATGTCTTTCTCGGTCTACCCCTCCCAACCCCTCCCCCAATATTAACACTTCTCACCCTCTGTACCCAATTATCATCCCCCATCCTCTCCACATGTCCAAACCACCTCAGCCTACCTCTCCTCATCACAACACCAATACACTCCAGTCCCATCCTACCTCTCAACTCTTCCATTGTAAACCCAGCCCCCCCAGGCCTTGCACGCAGGGACGCACTGCACATCATTCCCTCAGGAGCCCTTGCTTGAATTTCATTAACAAGTGTTCTCAAGCTTAACACCTTGGAATACAAGGCCTCATTTGCCTGCACTACTTTGACTGTATTATCACAGGGAATATTGCACTGCCTGAATTTGACAGACCTGGGGACAGTGAAGCTCGCCCTGATATACCTGGAGATGGCGAAGCTCGTCTTGATATACCTGGAAACAGTAAAGCTTGCCTTGATGGACCTGGAGATGGTAAAGCTACCTCCTTGATGGACCTGGAGACGGTGAAGCTCGCCTCGACAGACCTGGAGACTGTGAAGCTCGCCTTGACGGACCTGGAGACTGTGAAGCTCACCTTAATGGACCACGACTCAGGGTTGGTGTTGGAGACTGCCATGAGACACTTCAACTAGGTGCTGGAGATGGGAATTTAGTTAGGTCTTCATTTTCTTGTTCAGGTGTTTCTGGTCCTTGGGTGTCAGTAGCATGTGAGACTGGAGTGAGTAGTGGGTTGTTATCAAAATCCAAAGGAGATCCTTGGTCTTTCCACTCTATGTATGTTTTTAGCTTAATGGGATCAAGTCTCTCTCTCTCTTACATTTTTCTGGATTGAATGGATATATACCAGAGGCTTTAAACCCCGCTTTAATATCGTCCTCAGACAGTCCTTGCTTCCAAACGTGGCAGTACATGTTCACAAAGTCTCTCTTGCCAAGAGGTTTGCAGGCCCTTGCCTAGTGAACTAGCTCCATCAGGCTTCTTTCATAATAAGCCTTCAGAGAGACAATGGAAGGCACATCTAATGGTTGCAAAAGTTCAGTGCAATGTGCTGGTAGTTTTATAAAGGAGATATTTTCTCTAATGGGCAGTTCAGTGGTCTCCAAAGAAGTGTGACTGAGATGACCAAATCAACTAAAGTGGATGCCTGTCTTTATTTTTTTCTACAAAACTTTTGACGAAATCATGGAAGATTGAGCTGTTCATCCACCCAGAATAAGTAACAGCATACTGAGTGTCTGGCAGTGCATTGGTTTCCACCTAGGTTGTTTGCATGTTCTTCCCTTTAACCCACTGAGTGCCAGCAGACTTTGGACCCTCAAGAAGCCATGGTGCTGGCCAGTTTTCCTTTTTTTTTTTTCTAGATAGGTTAGAAATGATGAGAAAACATGGAAAACAACTAAAAAAGTACTCACAGAAGCCATTTAGGTCAATTTTGAGGTCGATTCTCCCTGACCAGGCGGCTGAAAACATTGGAGTAATGCCCACAGACTTTATCGGTCACCTCCGACACCCATTGAGTTGATGTAGGAGATCGTTTTCTTCATTAGTAACTATGCTATTCAAGCCAAAAACACTCTTGTTGCATATATTGATGATATAGGAAGGCACAAAGAGGCCTAGAGAGGTGCAGGAATATCCCCGCCGATTTTTTGGCATGTACTCATTTCATTTTGTTTCATTTTTGAAGGCTCCAACATGCTTGCATGCGTCGGCCTTGGTCACCCAGTGGCGGCTCTCCATGCTGCTCGATCTATGGCAGCCTCCCTGTTCAGTCCCTTAGCCCTGAGGTCACAGTTAATGACCTCGTCCAACGTCTTTCTCGGTCTACCCCTCGTAACCCCACCCCGAATATTAACACTTCTCACCTTCTGCACCCAATTATCATCCCCCATCCTCCCCACATGCCCAAACCATCTCAGTCTGCCTCTCCTCATCACAACACCAATACACTCCAGTCCCATCCTACCTCTCAACTCTTCGATCGTAAACCCAGCCCCCCCCAGGCCTTGCACGCAGGGATGCACTGCACATCTACCTAATCATTGTCATTTCTGTACGTTTGAGCCTACGAATATTCTCCTCCTTTACTGCCCAGGTCTCACTACCATACAGCATCACACTCCTACCACAGGCTGCATATAAAGACCCCTTAGCACAAAGGAAGAGTCCTCTCAATGTCAGGAGAGGCAACAGTTCCCTGAACTTCTTCCAACCACTTCTCACCCTAGCAACCGAGCTAGCTCCAGCCCCACCTCCAGTACATAACATGTCTCTCAAATAACAAAACTCTTCCACACATTCAAGAGACTCACCAGCAAGTTCAATCCTTTTATGCCTAACAATCTCCACCTTCTCTCCCTGACACACCGCATATATAAAATCAGCATTATCTCGCAGTCTACCTCTACCACCACTACATCTTTTGTGCGCTCATTTATTACAAACACTGCAAGATGGAATTACTTCCCATGCCCTTGTGGCAAATTGCACATGGCCACTCTCCCTTTTCTTTGACTGTACCACCACCAGCCCTAGATACCATCACTTTTGTTTTATCTGCATTTACCCTTAAGCCCTTGTGCCCCATACCATTTCTCCACTTCCTAAATCTTTCCTCTAACTCCCTTTCATTCTCTCCAATCAACATCAAATCATCAGCATACAACATCTCCCACGGGAGTCCATTTCTGAAATCACGTGAGAAGGCTTCAAGTACCATGATAAACAACAAGGGACTCAAAACTGACCCCCTGATGCACACCACCATTCACGGAAAACTGTAATTTGAATTTTCGAATTCTGGAAAACATATAAAATCGCAGGCGTACGTGTACATCAATGGCACTGTCTGCGCATAGTGTAAGACCTCACTATAACAGACTAATTGGGGCCCATACCGTTCCTAAAAATGCAAAATTCCGATAATCCGGACTTTTTCCAATACAGTATATCAGACATTAATCCAGATTGTACCAATGGTTTTTAAACTATTTGCACTACCATTGCAGTGCTCTACTGTTATACCTTCACTACATTAATCAAATGGTATAATAATACAGTAAATACCTCACTATAACGGACTAATTGGGGCCCAAGCCAGTCCGAAAATTGTGAAATTCCGATAAAAGCGACATCCGGACTTCTATCTATCTATCTATTGCCAGACGCCTCAATCCCGCACGGGGTGGCCACAAACAAATCGCCTCCATGTCACTCTGTCCCCTGCCATTTCACTACCACGCTCCCAACTCACACCCCCCTCTCTCATATACCTCTCCACTCCATCCCTCCATCTCATCCTCGGCCTCCCCCTCCCTCTCGCCCCCTCCACCTCACTCACATACACTCTCCTCATCAGTCTTTCACTCTCCATCCTCTCCACATGCCCAAACCACCTTAACATGTTTCTCCTAACCAAGGGTTACGAAGAGAGTGGAGGATATGACAATGGTGGCAGCTTAATGGGATATTTAAGGCTTTAAGTAGATCTTTTCCACACTTAGCTTCTAAACTCGTTGTATGGAAGTTAGTAGTGACCCTAGTTCAGACAACGTCAGTAGTGAATTGAGTTCTGACGACGAAGATATTATTTTTGACTTAACTAAAACAATAATTGAAATGGCTGAAGCAACTTCGACTGGGGAAATCAATGCCCTTTCTGATCGACTGTCAGAGGCGCTCTCAGAAAATCAGAAAGATCCTGTGTCTAGATTAAAAGGACTTAAGTATTTCATTGGCAGTAAACATATCACATTAGCTGAATACCCAGGATTGATTTTTGAACCAAGCATTAGCACATGGATTCAAGAGGTAGAAAATAAAACATCAGGAACCAAATGGACTTTGCAGGGCAGGTTTGATGTTGTACGGGATTTTTCATATGGTGGTCCTCACGGTATAATTGAGGGACTCATTGATGATGCTAAAGGTGACTGGATTCAGTTTAAAAATGCTCTCTTAAAGCAATACTCACCCGAACAATCTCTCCTACCTGTCCACTTAGCACTGAAGCATGCTCGTCGGAATCCGGGCGAGCGTCTTACTGATTATTGGTCGCGGTTAGTAAATCTAGCGAAGCAGGTCGCGGGTATTAGGCCTAACTTCAAAGAGTACGCCTTATACACCGCCACTGCTACATTCATGGAAATGTTCCCAAGTCAGTACAGGGTTACGATTGACGCTGACGAATATGATGATCCTGCTAAGCTCGTAAATAAAGCAATCACGTGGGCGGAGCAGTGTAACTCTCCGCTAGCCGAGGACAATATTGGAAAAGAGAAGAGACGCGAAGTGGTCGCTCATGTGACGTTAGGTCCCTCTGAAGGCAAAGGTTTTGTTAAGAAGGAGAAAGAAATAATTAGAAAGCCTTCCCCTGGACAAGAAAGTTGTGGTAGATGTGGTGAGACAGGTCATCGAGCACGCCGCTGTCGCGCCCCGAGACCGATCTCGCGAGGCCAGTATAACACTATGTCAGTAGAAGAAAGACAGAAGTACAGGTGTTACCGATGTGGGAAGACGGGGCATCTAGCCATACATTGCTTTGCTAGAGTGGACAACCCAGGTCAAAGACCGTGGTGTGATCACTGTAAGAGTAGGACTCACCGCACCGAACAATGCTTGGCACATGCCAGCGAAAAAAAAAAAGATCGATTAATTGCGTTGATGTGAGGAACAGATCTGGTGGTAGTTATGGGAGCGTGTGGTGGAATGAGAGATTGTCCCATGCTCCTGGATACCGGAGCATGTCGGTCGCTCATTAACCAAGGAACCTATGAGAATTTAGGTGAAAATAGGCCTGAGCTAAAACCGTATCAAGGACGGAGGCTAGTCTCCGCAAGTTGTGATGAGCTCGAAGTGGTAGGAGTGGTTAACCTACCTATAGGACTGGCGGGCCACACCTACGAGAGTGAATTAATAGTGGTAAGAAACTTACCATGTACCATTTCAGTGATCCTAGGTTCTGATTTTATTTTCGCTCGGAATATATGTATTACACCAGATCCGTTGTGTATAAAGATAGATGGGAAGAAGGTAGAATTACAGGCAGGAGAGGAGAACCTTCGCGTAGACGGTGCTTCATCCTTGACTGTGGTTGAAACTAGCTTATCAGATGAATCAAATGAACAGGAGTATATCTCTGGATGTTGCATGACAAATGAGGCTGTCGTGATAGAACCGTTCACGAGTGGTATAATTCCGTTAGAGACTGAAATTTCTGGGTGGACCTCTGGTTTATTCTCACCTAGTCCTGGTAGTACTTTCGCCGCTATGCTGTGGCCGGAGATCGTACAAATGGTCCCGAGCGAGGCGGGAGGAAAGTCCAGGGTTTATGT
>JAGKTI010010697.1:0-12441 GCA_018397915.1 Birgus latro
CAGGAACAACAACAACAACATCAACAACAGCAGCAACACTACCACCATCGCCACCAGCAACAACAACAACAACAGCAACAGCAGCAGCAGCTTTGGGAAAGAAGTAGATACATGCAAAGTTTCTTCATACCAAGTCAACAATTCACTAAAAGTTCAAACTCTCCAAAATGGTTTGACAGCAACTGTGCCAGAGCAACTGCCCAAAAGTCATTAGCATATAACTCTTAAAATTAAAAAAAACATCTGAATCACTCTGTCAATTTAAAATTGCTAGAAACCATGCAAAAGTGTAATAAATCTCGCTAAATCAAACTTTCTTCATAATCAAGCATCAAAACTACTTAACAACCCTAATGACAATAGAATATTTTGGTTAACTCTTAATTCTTTCATTAATAACTTTAACAAGTCATCATCCATTCCCCCACTAAAATCTTCAGATGGCAGCATTACAAATGACCCGCATGGCAAAGCAGATCTCTTTGCCAGTACATTTGCCAGAAATTCTACCATGGAGGAAGTCAGCCAGAACGTCCCAGTACTAGAACTTGACTCTCAACTGTTCCACTTAAAATGCAGAAAAGATACGTAAAAAGTGTTCCCCAGAACTTGCCTTTGTTCTAGCTAAATTATTCAGACTATGCATACGTAGTTCTTCATTCCCTAATTCATGGAAAGAAGCCAATATCCAC
The DNA here is from genome assembly GCA_018397915.1 of Birgus latro. Lineage (NCBI taxonomy): Eukaryota > Metazoa > Arthropoda > Malacostraca > Decapoda > Coenobitidae > Birgus > Birgus latro. The sequence goes on from JAGKTI010010697.1 coordinate 693, forward strand.
TCAGTTCGAAAGAAAGGAGTTCCTCTGACCCCTTTGATTACAGACCAATAGCTGTCACATCTTCTCTTGGTAAAGTATTTGAAATTTTAATTAATAAGCACATAGTTAAACATCTGGAATCCAACAACTTAATTAGTGATAGACAATATGGTTTTCACCATGAAAGATCCACCATTGACATACTCAATCTCCTGACTCATACAATCCATCAATCAATCGACCTACATGGAGAAACTCATGCAGTAGCCCTTGATATTTCTAAAGCTTTCGACAAAGTATGGCACCGTTCCCTGCTGTCCAAACTCCCTTGCTATGGACTAACGTCTTTTGTTCCTCTGTGTTCCTCATATCACAGTGACAAAAAAACAAGAGTAAAAGTAGGTGATGTATATTCCAATTTCCACTCAATTAATGCCAGTGTGCCACAGGGATTAGTTCTGGCACTGACCCAGTTCCTGGTTCATATTAATGATCTCTTATCTGTCACCCACAATCCCATCCATTCATATGCAGGTGACTCAACACTTCATAGTTCATTCACATTCAGACACCCATTTACAAAGTCTGATATCTCTAATTCTCAACTCAGTACAGCCAACTCCATAAATCAAGACTTATCTACAATCAATGAATGGGGACAAAACATATCTTGTCTCATTTAATGCTAGTAAAACTAGATATATATACAATTTACTAATAGACAGATATTGCCAGAGTCATATATTATCTTCAGTGCTACTAATATTCCTAACTCCAAAAGTATTGCGGTTCTCGGTGTCTCACTTAACAATGCCCTCAGCTGGACCTCTCATGCCAGATCACTTGCTAAAACCACCTCATGGAAACTTGGATTATTGTATAGTGTCCGTAACTTCTTCACTTACAATCAGTTAGCTATAATTTATAAGAGTCATGTGCACTCTCTGCTTCAATATTGCTTACCCTTGTGAAAAGGATATGGAGAGGTTGCAATAAAACAACTAGACAAAATTCAGAACTAAGTTGTTGGAATTATTAATAACCCTGATATTATAAATAAACTGCCACCCCTATAAGTAAGAAGGAATGTTGCCTCCCTTGGATTATTTTACAGATACTTTTATGGCAAATGCTCAGACGAAGTTGCGTCCATTGTGCCGCCTTTCCATGCCTTCCCTTGTGCTACATGGGCATCTGGTAGCACTCACGACTGGAATGTCACACAGCCATATTGCAGAACTTCTGCCTATCAGAGTTATTTTATTCCTCAAACTGCATCTCTCTGGAACTCGCTTCCCCAGAGTTGTTTCCATCCAAACTTCAACCTACAGCTGTTCAAATCCAACTGTTACAGATATTTTATGAATGGAGGACACCAGTAATCTGGTGTATGGATTATTATTTTTTTAATTCATTTGTTTTTGTTATGCCCTATGTTCTAGAGACAACTTCTTGCCTCATAAACCATAGACATAAGCCTTGGGTTCTTTAATTCAGGGCCGGGCTAGAACATATAATCAAGGAACAGGGCATAAACACAAGCTAACCAGTTTTACACGTATATTATCTTATATCGATTTACAATATCAGATAATGCATGTGGCACTTAACAAACACTTATTACACATCATAAGGGCAACACACGATAAACAGCACGAAGGGTTACAAATCTCACAATAACTGAATGTCTCTGTCGAGGCGACACACAACTTAATACAAGTTCACAAACACTTAGCCTTGGTATGTGTTAGCACACAAGTTCATAGGGGGAGAGTTGACACTGGGGACACTGAACCTTCATATAGGGGAACTTGAGGGTAACCATAACTTCACTAGGGGGAAGAGTTAACCTTAGGAGTGCAGTACCTTACATTAAAGGAGATACACAGTTCAGCAGAAGTCCAGTGGGGAAACTGGTTCTGGAGGGAATGGTAATTGAATTTACTTATATTGATTTAACTTCACTAGGGAGGCCGGAGGTTACAATTACATATATTAACAAGAGGGTGTTTTACAGTCTGATACAAATGCTCCGAGTCTTCCAGTTAACTGACAGGTAGAACACAAGTTCACACAAGGGCAGGGGTTTACACTAGGAGGTTCAGCAGATAGTTCTAGCAACACTCAAGGTAACTCACAGTATGTGGTGACTTATACCGGGAGGTTCAGGTAGCGGGCAGGTGTAGGTGGGAGGCTGTCAGGGGTGTGCTGTCGGGCTACGTGGTGAGTCGTCCGACATGGGCGGCGTGGTGCGAGGCCCTCTTGAGTCTCTCCTAGAGGGGCTTTCAGGAGTGGGATGGCCCTCAGGGTTGGGGCCAAACAAGGCGAGGAGGGGGGTGGCTCAACGCCGGCCTTTGGAGGTGGTGGGCATCCTTAGGCGGCCTTGGGCTGGGTCAGGCCCGGGATTGGTGGCGTGCCTCTCGATAGCTGAGGGTTGCGGTCTCGACGAGGTGGGGAGGCCATCAGGTGTCATCTGCGGCCGCGCTGTCCCGGGGAGTCCATCACCATCTGGGGGTGTGGAGGGGAGAGCTGGGCTGCATTTCAACATCTGCAGCCCCACAGAACTTTCCGGCGCTTTTGAGAGTGAAAGTGTGGGGGTGAAGGGGGAATTGTCGCGGCCTCTGTCGTGGATGGAACTACAAATCTCCCTATTATTCGGATGCCCAATACTCGGACCCCCCCACAACTCGGATTTTGTGGGCTGCCCACCCCCCAAAATGGCCAATAATTCGAAAAAATTCGAAAAAATCTGATTTTTTTGGGCCGCGTCAGGTTGAATTTCCCGCGCGCGCCGATCGGCTGTGTTTATGCGCGTGGCGCCTTTCTTTCGGTCCCATTTCCCACTCAGTTGCTGCCTCGTGAACAGCTCCGACAATGGCGGCCGAAGTGATTGCTTTTGTGGTGATACCCTACCTCCTGCAGGGCTTGATGCTGCTCTTTACCTTCTTCATCATGTATGATGATGGCCCTGCCTCCTGAGAAGAGGAAGAAAGTGGTTCTGACTCTGGAGAAGAAGAGGGAAGGGTATTGGAAAAGGCGAAGGCCGGGTGGCCGACATCACGGATTCGTCGTGAATTCAATCTTCCTCGCTCCACCTTATTTGATATTAAGAAGTCCCGAGACAAACTACAGCAGTACACTGCTGATTTCGCTTCGAAGACCAAACGAAACGTGGAGAGGAAGGTGATGTTTAGTCCTAAGTATGCAGACATCGACCGATCCACGCTGATTTGGTATCGACAACAACGTGCCGCTGGTGTGTTGGTACGTGGAACAGAGCTGAAAGCTGCTGCTGAGAAGTTCACAAGGCTCCAGGACTCGTCACTAGACCACACGGGAATTTACTGTTATGTACAGTGCAGTGAAGTGATGTGATCCCAGTTATGCAAAAAAAAACGGTGTGGAAAGTGTTGGTGAGAAGTGCTGGTGATTGTAAATTGCGAAGGTGTGTGGGGTGCAATTTCTTCGTGTCAAAGTCTGAGATGATAGAGCGAGTTATACATCAGGACAGCGGCTTATTTTTCGTAAGTACCCTAACTTCATCAAAATTCCTTGTTTTTCTCTTTCCATATCATTAATCGCATGCATAAACTGTGTGCAAGATGATTTCCATAATGATTTTCATGTCTAACCTGTTTTCAGCATGCTGTAAATGTGTTTAAAAATTTCCCTAAATGTTAATCATAATTTCCTGCTTTCAATTTAATTTTCTCATGCATGGTTTTAAGTGCACCAGCTATGAAAAAGGTGAATGCCAGTGAATTTCATGTCCGGTCATAACCTAACCTAACCTAACCTAACCTAACATTGTGTTAATCATAATTTCCTGCTTTTAATTTAATTTTTTTCATGCATGGTTTTAAGTGCACCAGCTATGAAAAAGGTGAATGCCAGTGAATTTCATGTCCGGTCATAACCTAACCTAACCTAACCTAACCCAACATTGTGTTAATCATAATTTCCTGCTTTTAATTTAATTTTTTTCATGCATGGTTTTAAGTGCACCAGCTATGAAAAAGGTGAATGCCTTTGATTATTGTGCAAGATGATTACCATAAAGATTTTCATGTCTAACCTGTTTTCAACATGCTGTAAATGTGTTAAAAATTTCCCTAAATGTTAATCTTAATTTCCTGCTTTCAATTTAATTTTTTCATGCATGGTTTTTAAGTGCACCAGCTATGAAAAGGTGAATGCCAGTGAATTTCATGTCCGGTCATAACCTAACCTAACCTAACCATTTTTCTGGTAACAGTTTACATCATTTACTGTATTGATGCTTTGTATCCAATAATTTAGTGCATAAAATGTGAGAAAAGATGATTTCCATGTCCGATACTTACTTATACTATGCTGGCAAGTTCTGACCACCTATCCCTCACTCACCTCTAAATCATCATTTTTTGGTTAAAATTCAATTAATTCATGCTTTGTGTGCATTATTTATGTGAAAAGGGACCTAAATAAGTGCTATACATGTCCGGTAGGGAAGTAGGAAGGTAGTTTTCTGATTTAGGTTAGGTTAGGTTAAGGTCATGAATGACCAGTGCTGGAGCGTCAGGGCCCAATATTCGGACAAGACCAATATTCGAACATGCTTTTGGCTCTATTGTGTCGAATAATGGGAAGATTACTGTATTTGGTGAGATGGGTCTCTCTGGCGACATCTGACAGTTGTAAATGGTTTAGATCGTAGCTGTGTAAAGGATAACAGAACTCAAAATACCAGGGTGTTATTCTGTGTAATTTGGGAGAGTGAATGGATTTTGAGTACTAACACGTCATAAATGAAGAGATTTGTTAAATACCCTCTTCATGTCAATTAAGTAATAATTTTTAGCATAATCTATCCGCAGAGAAGGATAGATTTTGGGATGATTTAATACGTGTAGAGAGTGGTATGGGTGATGATGAGGAAGTGGTTCTGGGAGGGGATTTAAATGGTCATGTGGGTGAAACAGCTCAGGGTTATGAAGGAGTCCATGGAGGATGTGCATATGGTGTGAGGAATGCGGAAGGGGAAAGAATACTCGAGTTTGGGGAGGCTATGGACGTGATTGTGTGCAACACACGTTTTAGGAAAAGAATCAGCCGGTTGATTACGTACAAGTCCGGGGGAGATAGTAGTCAGATAGATTATTTCCTGGTCAGGAGGGTTGATAGGAGATTAGTGAGGGATGTTAAAGTTATAGGAAGCGAGGAGTGTGTGGAGCAGCACAAACTGTTGATTTGTGACATGGTGCTTAAATAACAAGTGATGAGAAGGAGGACATATGTACCTAGGAGGAAAATATGGAAGCTGGGAAACCAATCAGTAAGGGATGCCTTTTATAGTGAGATGAGGAGATTGGTGGCTGAACAGGAAGCCGTAGATAGAGGCGTTAATGAACAGTATAGAGCCCTTAAGAACAACCTCTTGAGAGTTACCGATGCAATATGCGGTTGGACAAGAGGCCCACCAAGACATAAAGTAACTTGGTGGTGGGATGAGGGTGTAGAAGCTGCAGTTAAGGAGAAAAGAAGGCTTTTCCGGGAATGGAAGAATGGTGGTAACAGGGAGGAGTACTTGGCTTCCAAGCGCAGGGCTAGAAGGGAGGTATACAGGGCGAAGTCTGAGTCACAGAGACTTTTACTTGATAATCTAAATCATGGAGAAAGGAAAAATATGATTTTTAGGGTGGCAAATCAGGTGAAGAGGGATAATCGGGACATTGTAGGTGAGCAGTGTGTGAAGAATGATGATGGAAGGGTAGTGGTGAACAGTGAGGATATTAAAGATGCATGGAGAGAGCATTATAACCAATTGTTGAATGAGGAGTTTGACTGGGATAGAGAAGGTTTGGAGCCAGCTGATCCAGTGTTTGGCCCTTGGCCTTTGATTGACGCTGCTGCTGTGAGTCAGGCAATAGGAAGGATGCGGGTGGAGAAGGCGGCAGGTGTGTCTGGGTTGACTGCCGAAATGTTGAAGGCCTCAGGAGATACTGGGGTGAGGTTAGTCACTGACCTAATAAATATGATTATATATGAGTGTGTTGTCCCAGATGATTGGCTGAAGAGTGTAATTGTAAACGTGTACAAAGGAAAGGGTGATGCCCTGGAAAGGGGAAATTACAGAGGTATAAAGCTCTTAGATCAGATAATGAAAGTAATGGAGAGAGTTCTAGAAGGTATGATTAGAGAAAGAGTGAATATCGATGAGATGCAGTTTGGGTTTATGCCAGGCAGGGGGACCACTGATGCCATATTCATTGTTCGACAGCTTCAGGAAAAATATATTGGAAAGAAAAGGGAATTGTATTTTGTTTTTGTTGATTTGGAAAAGGCCTTTGACAGAGTCCCTAGAGAGGGGGTGAAGTGGGCAATGAGAAAGCTAGGGTTGGAAGAATGGCTGGTTAGGGTGGTTATGGCCATGTACATGGGTGCTTGCACCCAGGTAAGAGTGAGTGGAGCTTTGAGTGATGAGTTTTCCGTGAATGTTGGTGTGCATCAGGGGTCAGTTTTGAGTCCCTTGTTGTTTACCATGGTGCTTGAAGCCCTCTCACGTGACTTCAGAGATGGACTCCCATGGGAGATGCTGTATGCTGATGATTTGGTGTTGATTGCAGAGAATGAAAAGGAGGCGGAGGAAAGATTTAAGAAGTGGAAAGAAGGTATGGGGTACAAGGGCTTAAGGGTAAATGCAGATAAAACAAAAGTGATGATATCTAGGGTTGGTAGCGTTACAATCAGAGGAGAGGGAGAGTGGCCATGTGCAGTTTCCCACAAGGGTGTGGGAAGTAATTCCATCTTGTGTAGTGTTTGTGATAAATGGGTGCACAAGAGATGTAGTGGTATTAGAGGTAGCCTGCGAGATGATGCTGATTTCATGTGTGCAGCGTGTCGGGGAGAGCAGGTGGAGATTGTTAGACGTGAGAGGGTTGAACTTGCAGGTGAGTCTCTTGAGTGTGTGGAGGAGTTTCGTTATTTGGGAGACATGTTATGTGCCGGAGGTGGGGCTGGAGTTAGTTCGGTTGCTAGGGTGAGAAGTGATTGGAAGAAGTTCAGGGAGCTGTTGCCTCTCCTGACATTGAGAGGACTCTCCTTACGTGCTAAGGGGTCTTTGTATGCAGCATGTGTTAGGAGTGTGATGCTGTTTGGTAGTGAGACCTGGGCAGTAAAGGAAGAGGATATTCGCAGGTTTAAACGTACAGAAATGACAATGATTAGGTGGATGTGCAGTGCGTCCCTGCGTGCAAGCCCTGGGGGGGCTGGGTTTAGGATGGAAGAGTTGAGAGGTAGGATGGGACTGGAGTGTATTGGTGTTGTGATGAGGAGAGGTAGGCTGAGGTGGTTTGGACGTGTGGAGAGGATGGGGGATGATAATTGGGTACAGAGGGTGAGAGGTGTTAATTTTGGGGGAGGGGTTGGGAGGGGTAGACCGAGAAAGACATTGGACGAGGTCATTGAGTGTGACTTAAGGGTTAAGGGACTGAACAGGGAGGCTGCCAGGGATCAAGCAGCGTGGAGAGCTGCCATTAGGTGACCAAGGCCGACGCATGCAAGCATGTTGGAGCCTTCAAAAACGAAAACGATAATGAAAGTAAAGGCTATGCGGATGTAAAGAGTACATGTTGATTGTTGAGGGTTTGTTTTCAGTCATTCCCGCAAAAATCATACTTCCATGAAGTACCTCCTCACCTTCGCACAATCATCATATGTTCTAAAGTTATCTTGTTCCACTGCAGTCTTGCACTGCTGGTCCATTTCATCCTCAAAATTGGTGGAAATTACAGGAGGAAGCAGCAGTGGCGAAGGCAGGATTTGTTATGATTCTTCATTACGGCTTACTTGATGGTTAAATATTTCTAAAGTCAGCAATATGCATTTACAGTTATATTTTGCTGACAAATATTCATGTAACATTAATATTGTGGTCAGTAACGCTCAAATATACATAATTGCTAAGGATTTTAAAAGAAGAATACCTAGAGTAAATGCGAATTCACGCTCCAAGTATTTGGTGGTTTCACTGCTACCCCCACTACCCCCGGACTGCTCTTGGGCGCTAAAGGCTGTTGAAACACAGCCCTGGACTGACAGGATGCCCACGACAGGTCCACTCCCGATGTCCCGCCACTGCAACCCTGTTGGAGAGCAATCTCTGCCCCAGGTGGTATGGGGAGAGGACGAGGGACGTCTTGCTCGGCCACAGGAGGAGTGGGCCGAGCCAGGGACGTGTCCCTCGATGGGAGGCTCCGGACTAGTGAAGAAGGGAGAACCGGTTGTTGCTCTCTACATGGCAGGTCCGATGGACGCCACTGGAACTCCACTCCGGGGTCAAGGAAGGAGATTCTGAGGAAGCTTCTCTGGCCTGACAAGTCCGGTGGATGTTGCCCAGGCTCCCGGGTCGGGGAGTGGGGATAGGAGGTCCGGTGGACACTCTTCCCGGCCAGTATGTCCGGCAGATGTTACCGGGGCACCACTCATCCCGGTGGCAGCAGGTTGGGGAGATCTGGTGGATGCTTCCACTCCTGTAGATTCGATGGATGCTACCACGATCCTGCTGCCTGGGGAAAGTCGCAGCCGAGAAGTATAGATGCCTCCTCTATAGCAGGTCCAGTGGACACTACCAAGGCTCTGCTCCCTTCCCTGGGACGAAAGGCAGGGGAGATCCGGTGGACACTTCCACGGTAGCTAGTCCAATGGATGTAGCCGTGTCCCTGCTCCCAAAGGTGGGTGGCAGTGTCGTGCTTAGGCCCTCTAAATAAAGAAAATTTATTTATTACTACCACTGTCACCAATGTAATGATGAAATTTATATGTCTATATGAATTTAAGTAATTAAGATCCCACCGGTTTGAGATCCTGAAATTTTAAGGAGGCCTCGTTAATTTACTAACATTAGAAAGAAATACCAACATGTAGAAGTAAGTAAAATATTAGTAGGCTGCCACCACCCAGCATTTGCCAGGAAAGAAATTTTTAGTCCCGTCACAGTAAGAGATAGGACACTGAGGCCTTGAGACAGTAATTAGGGTAGCGTGAGTAGATTAGAGGGCGTGAATCCTTTAGATAGTAACATACCTTGCGGGCCACTCGATCTCACAATCAAACTTCCCAGAGGAATTTAGATCAAACACATAAGTAAAATGATTAATCTATGATTTACTAACCTTAACATACAGTATATAAAAATTAACCTTCGATCAAAAGAAATAAAGTACACAGATTATTCTTCAGACTCTGATTCCTCTAGAAAAACTGGAATTCAGTAATAGTATTCTCTTCTCCACAGAAATAAATACCGGGCTGACTAACATATCACGGTACATATCTTTTTAATCGTGTGTTCACCACAGCTGATAAGATATTTAGGGCTATTGCCACTCAATAAGATGTTGAAAATCCTGCACACAGATGAATTTATGCCCGATCAATAGATTTACATACATTAAATATACATATAACTTCACCTTTTAACCTAATACAGTGTACACAAAAAGAGAATAATTCAAAACACGAGCGTGACTTGCACTTCCACGGTCTGTAACGGACTCGTGGCTCTAACTCACCAAGTCACAACTTACCACCAAAAATTACTCTAAGTCTAGTATATTCATCCTAAACTCCCAAAGGTTTACATAAATTAATATAGTTATATTTTTAATTGGTTGTATAGGAATGATTCTATTTAAACTTCAAAACGTTTGCAATACCCTGTACATTAGAGAATACGTCTACATGGATCACACTCTCCAACAACTAGAATAATTCACTTTAGAAGAAAAGACTTTTCAAATGGACCATATATATATATACATAATCGACCTCACAATACGGAAAGAGATGGAAAAGGGAGGGATTTGTGTATGGGCACTGGCGAGAAGAACCGCGTGGTCGCTTCAAGCACTGTGTCTAGAGGCCTCGATGTTACTCCGACAATCTGTTAATACGTTGCTATCAGGACTCCCAGTGATCATAAAAGAAGTTGGGGAATATTATCAGTCAGCTTACTATATACTGTATATATATAGAAGATCAGTTATTGAGAAAAAAGGGGGGAGATTTAAGGACAAGCTCTCGACTGACCTGTTAATACGTTGCTATCAGGACTCCCAGTGATCGTCTCCATCTAGGACACTCGCACTCGCTTCCTGTTGTCCCAACACCGGAACTGACTTCGACTTATTACTCTTCAGATTACTTACTATAACAACTAACAAAGATTATGCAACAAGGAATTCACCTTCGCCACACTTAGACGAAACTGACTTACAATGTTTAAAATTTTGTGGCAATCATATGGGTCTGGCAGTTTTTACCGAAGCCTAAACTCACGAGTTTTAACTAATTGTAACAGTGTGTCGCAGTTGTCCGGTCTACGTGACTTGGCGCCAGTGAAAAAAAAAATCCGCGGTTACAAATGACTATTATCAATAATCAGACTTTACCTAAGCTCAAATTCATTATTATATAGTACAAAAAGATGATAATACCAAACCTAACTACAAAATTCTGAATTCAAAGTGTAAATACAAACTATCGCGAATTTGAACCTCGAATTAACTTTCTTTGCCTCTTTATCGAAAACAGATCACACTTTGCACTTCCATCTCTCTCCATACGGTCTTTTACCTATTAATAGTATTCCACTCTTGCTATACATTAACTAGGAACAAGGCCAAATATGAATGTGATGACCATTTCCTATACATTGTATCAGTTAAACAGGGGTCCAGGACTACACTTACATTATTACACTTACACTAACTTAAACTACACTTACATTAACTTATATTATACTTATACTAACTTATATTACACTTATACTAACCTTAAAATTACGGCATTACAGCAGAAGAGGTAGAACCGGTGGTTGCTTCCTCAGCAGTAAATCTGGTGGAAGTCACAGCGCTGCTGCTCCCCTGGGGTGACGTAGGTCTAGGAAGACCAGTGGTCGTTCCTTCTCTTTTCGCAGATCTGGTGGAAGCTGCCGAGGGCCTATGTGGGACTGTCTGCTGACGAGTCCCACCCCGAGTCTGGCGAGTGCTGCCGTGGCAGGAGTGTAGTTTGCCTGGACTGCTCGCTTGCCGCTGGTTTGACCGTGTGGAAGAGGGATATATGGTAGCAGGTGATTTGGGCCGGTGTGGCATGGAAGACAAGGTCACCTGTCCACAGTCCCCTCGTAGGGTTGTGGTCGCCTCCCCATTGTCTCCTCATTGAGTGGGGGTCTCGGTGTCAGTGCGCATTTCAGTTTTTCCTTCCTCTGTTCTGTTATTTTAAAAAAAAAAATCCCTTTCTGTGTCCAGTCCACAAAAATAAAAGAAATAAAGGCCATGACATTTTTTCACACATAACTAAGCAGCAGCAGTAGCAGCAGCAGCAACATCAACAACAACAACAACAACAACAACAACAACAACAGCAGCAGCAGAAGATGCTAATGCTGATGCAGACACAATTACAAGAACACCAAGAACAAGAGCAACAAGAACAGGAACAGAAAGAGGAAGAGGAACAGGAGTAATAACAACAACGACAACAACAGTAGCAGCAGGAACAACAACAACACAACAGCAGCAGCAACAACACAACAACAGCAGCAGCAACAACACAACAACAGCAGCAGCAACAATAACAACTACAGGAACAACAGCAGGAGCAACAACAACAACTACAAGAACAACAGCAGGAACAACAACTGCAGCAGCAGCAGCAGCAGGAGACACAACAACAGCAGCAGCAGCAACAACAACAACAAAAACAGGCATAAAAAACAGCAACAACAACA
>JAGKTI010010697.1:12544-22859 GCA_018397915.1 Birgus latro
CAACAACAACAACAACAACAACAACAACAACTACAACTACAACAGCAGCAGCTGGAGCAACAACAATAGCAGCAGCGGAAACAAGAGCAACAACAACAACAGTGGCAGCAGCAGCAGCTGCAGCAACAAAACAACAACAACAAATGCAGCAACAGCAGCAGCAATAGCAACAACAGCAGCAGCAACAAAAACAAAAACAATAACCACAACAGCAGCTGCAGCAGCAGCAACAACAAAACAACAATAACTGCAACACCATAATTAGCTTCAACATCAATAGCATCACCAGCAGCAAAAACAGTAACAGTAGCCTAACAGCTGAAACAGAAGCAGCAAAAGCAGCAGCAACAACAACAACAACAGGAACAGCAGGAGCAGAAGCAGTAGCAAGAGCAGCAGCAGCAGTAACAGTAGTAGTAGCAGCAGCAGCAGAAGCAGCAGCAGGAGCAGCAGCAGTAGCAATAACAGTATGATGTCTCTTCAGCAGCTGGGCTGGGGACGCATCAGTGTTGTGTAGTGGGGTGTTGAGATATTGCAGTATGGCCCTGGCGGCTGCATCCAAGTCCAGGGAGCCTCCTGGGCCAGTGTTGTTCCTCAGCAGCCTCTTGGCAGACTTGACTGCGGCCTCTGCTCGGCCATTGGGATGTGAGTAATGAGCTGACGACACTCACAGCTGCACAAGCCATGCGGATACGAATGCCCTAATTTCCCCACTCACGAAGTTCGTACCCCTGTCAAAGACAGAACCTCTGGGATACCGAACCTTTTGAACCACTTACGAAAAGCCATTATGAGCCATGAGCTGGCGGTGCCCCTGGGCAGATGCTCCACCTCCAGCCAGCCAGTTAACCTCTCTGCATAAACGATGTACTCCTCCCCCTCCAGTTGGAACAGGTCAGCCACTGTTTGCTGGAAGGGGTACTCCGGTGGGGGTGTGGGCAGCACGTTTTCCGCGGTTGTGATGGGGTGTTGAGTTCACATACTTGACAGTGCCACCTCTTCTGCTTCACTTTAGCATCTATGCCGGGCCAGTACATGCATTGCCTGGCACGCATGAGCATGGAGTCCCTGCCCTAGTGACCTGCATGGAGGTTGGCTAAGACTGCGCATCAAAGGGCTATGGGAATTACAAGTCACATGGTGCCCCTCATTGCTGGTGTACATGACCGTGTCCCCCTGGTATGACAGGTACCACCTCATCCTGTAGTATGGGCGGAGTGCTATTGGCTCCTCGTTCTTCCGGTCAGTCCAGTCCCTGGCACTCACACGCTCATGGAGGAGCCTGTAGTCCTTGTCCTGCTGCACTTCCTCCTCCACTTGACAGTGGTCCATGATGGTGCCTTCTTCGTCTTCTAGGACGCAGGCCATTGCTGCTGCGACCGCGGCACCTGTAGCCTCATCTTCCGCCAGGTCTGTCTTGTCCAGTCTGCCTCATAACAGGGGGTGTCTTGAGAGTGCATCTACTGCGCAGTTTGCCTCCCCCTTCAGGTACTTTATTGAAAATGAGTACATAAATGTCTTCTTGAGGTTGAGTATGCAGGGGTTGCTGATGTCTTTCAGCTCTTTGCCCTTGAAGATCTTGGTGAGTGCACGGTGGTCTGTGATGAAGGTGAGGTCCAGACATCCCAGCAGGAACAGGCGCACCTTTTCCAGGCACCATGCAATGGCAAGGGCCTCCCCTTCCAGCACTGAGTAGTTCTTGGCTGCTGTTAGATGGCGACTGCCACACAGGGCCAGTTTCCAACCGCCAATGCAGCACAGGGAGGCCTCTTGAAACACACACTGGCAGCGCTGCTGCATGACCACAAAACCGATGCCAAGCCTGCTGGAGTTAGTGAACACTGCTGTGGGCCATGTGGCATCATAATACTGGAGATCCTCTGCTGCAAGCTTGCCTATAGCCTCCTTTGTTGACTCGAAAATGGACTGGAGTTGGCTATCCCAGTACACCACTTTCCTTGATGGTTTTTTCAATAATTCTCTGAAGGGCTCCATGAGTGGTGCTATGGCGAGGAATGGCACCACCTGGTTCACCAGCCTGAGCCACGATCAGATATCTGTGAGGGAGGGGCATGGCGGCATCTGGAAATTGATTATACTGCTTAGCAAGTCCTGGCTAGGCTGATACCCCTCCCAGCCAAGCAGATGACATGCACAGGTCACACTTTTCCTGCAGAAGCAGAATTTGTCTGGGCACAGCATGATCCTATTTTCCACACACATTTGCAGGAACTGGTATATGTGCCAGAATGCATCAGCAACGCTATGGTCATACAGGAGTGTGTCGTCGACACATTTCAGTTTCCTGGGGATCTCTGCTGTTGCATCGTTGAAGCGCATGGTAAAGGCATCCTGCCCAGCACAGTGGCCCATGGGTGTGCGCCTGTAGCGGAAGCAGCTCCACAGGGTGATGAAGGTGGTCAGCTTCTAGTTCTCCTCGTCCAGGGGTATCTGATGGTACCCCAAATAAGTGTCCGCTACTATTATGAACATGTGCTTCGGCACACTGGTGATTGTGTCGAGTAAGGGGCGGGTTTGTTGGGTCTCCTACTGCCTTGCCTGGTTGAGTCGCTGATAATCCACTGTTTTGTGCGGCTGCCCATTCTTCTTTGGGACCACCAGCACACGGGAACACCACTCCTTGGGTTCACCAGCCGGTACAGGCTCAATGATACTCTTCCTTATGTCCTCTTCCAACTGCTGGCAAACTTTGTCGTAGAAGTGGTGGGGGACAGACGCTGGTGTGTGCACCATGTAAGGCTTTGAACAGGGATGCAGTTGGATGATGTTGGCTGGCCCTTTTATCTCCAGCAGAGGGGCACAGTTCTCTGCAAATGTCGTGGGCCCGAAGTGCTCCGGGAACCACTTTTCCAGCAGGTTCACATTTTCTTCCATCAGGGCATATGGGACAGTATCGGGTTGGGCGGGGACTGGGGCTCTTCTGCCTGTTCAACGGCCCCTACGGTTGCCAGAGCATTGGGGAAGTCATGTGGCACCATGCCCAGCACTTTGGACATCTGCAGCAACAGGTACAGCCGCTGCATCTTGTCAGCAAAGTACAGGTTCACCATAGCAGACCTTCTGCCCACATTGAAGCAGCATTCCTTGCATCCCAAAATGCGTATGTTCCCGCCCGCAAAGTGATTAATGCTCATGGTAGGTCTCCGTAGACTTCGCAGAGTCAGCCCGACGCCTCACATGAGGCAGCGTCCTGCTCTGCATACCTGTTCGCCTGTATCGGCTACTGCTGACACCTCACATGCGGTCACACTTCACTTCCACCCTGAGGCATGCTGATGCCTCAGCACTGGCTGTTGTGACACTGCCAGTGGTCTTGGCATGGCTGGGCTGCTCTGCTGACATACACACTCACTGGAAGTGGGCGACCCTTCCACATCTGTGGCAGATTGCCTTGATGGTAGGGCACCAGCACTTCCCGTTGCATTTGCACCTCTGGCAGCTCTTTGCTGGTGGGGGAGGGGCACAAGGCTGGGGTGGCCCTGCACCCGTCTGCTGCACTTGAGTGGCACCAGCCATTTCCGTTTCCTCCTCGTCACTCACTGAAGCACCTGCCACACCACTATGGCTGCGCTTTCCTGCCGTTTTCTCCACCGATTTGAACACTTCATAGGCATTTGTAATTTCTTCCACAGATCGCAACACTGGAAGTTGCTGCAGCACTTATATTTTCATACTGAGGTTGCACAGGCCCATCACAAGCTTTTTTGACAGCATGATATCGTTGAAATTTGTGGAACACTGGGGGCACTGAAAATCACACTCAACTGCCTTGTCTTTACATTTTACCACATATGAACACACAATATCATTGGGCTCCTGCATGTATGTGAAGTCTGACCATGCTCCCACAGTGCACCTGGGGCCCACCGCCACTCTCCTCACCACACTGATGGCCTCCTCCATGCACATGGCCTCAAATCTATGCTTGGCCACCCATGCGTCCACGCATTGCTGCACTTCAGGATCACACAGCAATCTCACATAACCCATGGCCAAGGGTGGGACCCACCTGCAACCACTGCTGTAGCACCCAATACCGTGGGCCCATGCCTCAAACTGGGATGGCGACATTCCCATAGTAGCCTTACCAAGAGTCGCAGGTGGTGCCGGCACTCACCATTAGGCCTGTGCCTCCGGGTGCAGGGCAGGGTACACTGGCTAATAGCCTGTCCCCATGCCTGTAGGTTGTAGCTGCGGTGGTGGCACGTTGTACATGTTGCTGTGCACTTGGTCTCCCGGTGCCATGCGGCAGAACCAGTCCTTTGACTCTGGGTTCACCTGCTCGAGCACTGGTGGCACTGCCCCTGGATCACCCGTAGAACTCCACTACATCGTGTTGGGGTGAGAATCAGGAGGGAGATGGAAACAGCAAGGCCAGCTTGAGATCTATTCTAATAGGTCCAGGCATGGGCGTGTCCTGTCTGTAGTGCGACCTGAGTCAGACTGCCTGCCAAGCCCCAGGCGCGGGCAGTGGCGTGCGCAGGAAAACTTCCCACGCAAATACAAACTCCAGCATTGACCAAATGTATCTTAACATACCTAACCTATCCCATATGTAATCATTTTCCCAATTTGTTGGTGGATCCTCTTCATACTTGAAAACACTTCAGTACACCTTTATTAACCTGCCCAGTCCCGACTGGTTTTTTACCCAGCCTACCCCCAGATCCCGACAGATTTTCGACTTTTTGTTTTTTGGCTCAAACCTTCGCTTTTGGCGAGAAACATCGAACATTCATAGAGAAATCACCTTTCTGAGCCTAAAAATGTTTATACAGGTGTCATTCAGCCTGACATTTTCCTTCTTTTTCAGGGTACCTGGCTAAAGAAAACGAACTATGGAAGGGTTACTAATTCAAGCCACTTTAAATTACATATTTATTTATTTATTTGGTACGAATTTATGTGTAGTACAAGTCTAGATTGGTTTTCACACAGTAATATAGGTGATAAAAGCATTGTTCACTCACCCAAAACCCCAGCATATGGCACATTACTTTATGACATTACCACCTCATCACTTCTGTTTTTTTCTACCTCTAGCTTCTTTGTTTCTTTGTCCTCCACCTCAGGAATCACTTTCTCCGTGGGGCAATATATCTTTACTGGCCAGGTTACTGCTAATAGGTGAATTGCCCACTGTGGGGGAGAGTGGGGGGAGGGGGTTCTGGTGGGGCCAGGCAGTATCCCTGCTTGACAGCAGGTAGAGGAAGGTCTCCCACATATGCCTACCAAAAATCACCTGCGAATGTTGAAAAATGTGCACACGATGGGCTTTGCAGTTGAGTGACATACGATGCACGTCAGTGGGTCTGTCCGCGGAAAAAAGTAGCGACGTGCATCGTACGTCGGTGGGGTTCGGCGGGTTAAGTCACTAAATCAGTTCAAAGGCACTTTTTTTTTTCTTTTTTTTTAAGAGGTGGCCCTACGTTTCTGGATTACCTCCACCACTTGCTGCTGGAAGGTCATGACCCTACCAGGTGAGATTCAGTAATTCGTCACACCACTCAAGGCTGTGCTTTGTAATCCATAGCATTAAACTCCTGCTGGTCTGATTCTTTGTAAGGTAGTTTATCTTCCTGTAGTCATTGTTTTATAATTATTGTAAATTATACCTCATATGAGACTTGTGGTTCATTGTACCTCTTATGAGGTCAGCAACTTGGAAAGGGTTAGCGGTGAGAGATTGACCGATACCCATGAGAAGAATTACATGATCAAAAACCTTCATTTACCTCTGCGTTTGTAACTCTACCAATTTTGTTATGTCATAACCTAAGTGCAACTTTTGTAAATAAAGCAAAAAGGATGAAATATATGAGGGATAATATGACAAGAAAACGGTCTTCACTGTTTATTGTTGAAAGGCAAGATGAAAGTATCAAGATCAAAGGTACAGTAACTCAAGAGACGTAATGTATCGACTACAATAAATATCATCCCAAAGGCAAGAAGCAGTCTACCATTACTTTGTGCCAAGACAGGAACAGTCAGACCAAAGCCTAGAGTTACAGGGAGACTCAATAATTATATACAAAAACATGAGCTTGAGTCTCCTTGAAACAGCCAGGCTTATTGCACCTTTCACTCAATAAGGTGTGAGTTATGGTAGTTCTGATGGCTGATGAGAAGGACCCTACATAGTGAAATCAGTGTATCCAATATCAAAGATCTAATACCAGACACAGTTACATTTCCATCAGTTTTTCTTCCATTAACATCAAATTAATATTGTTGAAAAGTTGAGTTTACAAGTGTGAGGTATTAGACCAATCTCTCTCTCTCTCTCTCTCTCTCTCTCTCACTGATGAATGCAATGCACCTACTGTACTTGATAAATCATCACTGGGATCGCTATTAACATTTTTAGATGATTAATCCACAGTGTCCGGAAGACGAGTATACCCACAACCAGGTTTATGGAATGTTAATACTGTTCTGCTCAGGATCATTTCTGCACACAACCTTAGACAATAGATATGCCACTTCACATATTTGATATAGTAGCTATTGGATGAAAGGTGACTTATATTCATTGAATAAGCATTAGTATTCCAGAATATGATATGGCAGAAAGTCAACTTATTTCTTGAGTATAAGTACAGAGATATGTTACATGCATTGCAGCTGATATTTAAAGAGATATAATTATCTTCTGTACTGTGGTCTGTGAAACAGTTTACATCAGTACATAATGTCTAACACAATATAGAGTAAATTAACTGAAGTCTTTGCTAGACTTCTCTCTTGTACCTCAAAAGCAAATAGTGTTTCACTATACTGTATTGGCAGGAGTAAGAAAGTTGTAGCATGTGCACAATACAAAATGAAAGTGCACACACATTACATACAATAATGTATGATACTGCCACTGTAATACCAACTGGCTTTAGTTAGGAAACTGTATCTTACTGTACTGTATATAATACATTGCATCTCATCAACACAGCAGTACTGCTGAGATATATTGTACAATGTTGAGATAAAATACTTCATGGTGTATTGCAACAGTGCCCATGTATAACATATTGAAACTTAAAGCTAAGGAATAGAGAGATACAACATGCTGCTTTCAACATGACAGCACCTGAATGTTGACTACTGAAAACATGATATATCATTGCAGGTTTATAAGTAGTATAGTACATGTATATTGAAAGTTAGGACATGTTACTGTCTTGCAATATAAGGTCTGGTTAATAGAATAAATTTCATTGGTACAGTGCTCCTTAATAGTCACCTCCTTTAGCACTGTTTAGCATTCCAAGATGCCCTCTCTGATTTTCTTTGTTGGTGACTGATAACTATTTTGTTAAATAAATGAAAATGCCTTTCAGACCGCACTCAAGTTACAGAAACTTACACTGTTAACCATCACAAAGTACACTAAGACTCCATTGTTCATGTGCTCAGGACTTGCAACTCTTATTTTTATTTTTACACTGTGTGCTGGCAGTAATAATCCCCCTACCCCTTCCTTAAATCCCAAGACTAAGAACCCATCAGAAATTCTAGTTAAATCTCACTATACTTATTGTTGGTTATATGGTTTGATATTTTTGTCAATTGTGACCCGGAAGTGCCATGTTGTTATTCACTTACTAAAAATAGTACGGTGAAAGTGTGGGAATTAATGTTATCACTATCACTTCGTAAACCATTAATACTGCACGTGTTAGGCCACATCAGTTTATATCTGATGAACAGCAGACTGAGGACTGGAAAGCATGATTGCTAGGTTTTATAAATGAGTCAACATTTCTTATTGTGCCAGTAACAATGTTTGAAGCATTTTAAGCATTTAGTTTATTGATACTATCCTCTTGTTATGAACGTTTAATAATGGTGAGTTCTGGTTGTAATAAATTATTTATTTTCCGCAATTAATAACCAACTTACTTCTAGAGCTGTAAGATTTTTTAACATGTTCTGAAGCCTGAGTTTATGAAAAATCAGTGTTATTATTACAGTAGTTATCCTGTAGGTAACTGTGCTAGGAAGGGGCTTAATTACCTCCACCAAAGAGGTTATGTTTTTGCCGGCATTGGTTTGTTTGTCTGTTAGCATGATTACTCAAAAAGTTATGAATGGATTTTGCTGAAATTTTTTGGATGGGTATGGTATGGACCATGGAACAGTCCTTCAGATTTTTGTCGTGATCCAGATCATCATCCAGATCCAGGAATTTTTTTAAAGGATTGTAATAACTGAAATGAAACAACATATTAATCACACTGTCCTGGCTGGGATTCAAACTCAGGCCCCCACGCTCCAAACGTGCGTAAGTTACCACTGAGCCAAACAAAGGATCCCCCATTTGCCAACGGGCAATGTGGACATTTATAGACCCCTTTACACTCCTCTTTTCTCCCCTTGGTGATTAATTTGGTGAGTTTCAATCAAATTTGGTAGCGGAACATTGGAGGCCACCATTGGGGATGCTGCGGACCACATGGAGCACCTCATCCCTGGGATGTAAGGACAAGGATGCTGTCAGTTAACCAGGGAACAACATCAGATTGCCAACCAAGCCTTGCCTTACATCCCATATCCCTGCCAACCAGTGTAATAACTGAAGTGAAACTTAACAAATTAATCACACTGTCCTGGGCAGGATTCAAACTCAGGCCCCTGCACTTCACATGCACACACATTACCGCTGAACCAAACAGAAAATCCCACCTATGGCTACAGGCAACAAGGGCAATTACAGACCCCATTACAGGATTCTTTACCATTGTGGGATAGCATCAGTTTCAATATTTTTGTTTCTAACTTGATTAACAATGCTTATATTGGCGGAGGTTTGCAATCTCGGATTGCTCTTGTTAGAGGGATGGCAATGAGTGAGGGGGGAGTGGGAGAAGACATAGAGCCTACTTGTGGGTAAACTCCATGTTTTTCACCATTTTGATAAATCCCATCACCATTGTGGATGCAGGTGTCCTAGTGCATATGTAATGTTGGCTTACAACATTGGAGGGATCATTGTGTTCAGACCTAGCACTGTTATCCATCACATAGCATTTAACGAAGTTATTACACTGTAGTTTAAATTTCAGCAGTCAAGTGAATCTAGATCAGAATAGGGCTTCATTCCAACTAGAAGGTGGTTATTCATATGACCTGATAAGCAAAATGTTAAACTTCATTTTAAATGCTTTCAGCCTGAGGATTTTTTTTTTTTTCCTCCTAATTTTAGACATTTTCTTTTTACCTTGGAAGAAGCATCTTTGATCTTAGGACATGTTTATTATATTATTCTGGCTGTCTGACAGAGTTACTCAACCCAGGAGAGATGACCTTGGGGTTAAGAAATCAAAGACAAATTCAAATTTTTCTCAAGTATTAAGCATATCATCTTTGATTTCAAGTTACACTTCAAAGAAAACACCTAACTGATGTGGTTAAAGTAAACCTGAAATAATGCAACATTTTAGAAGTCTCTCAGAAAATAAAAATACTGTATTTGATTAACTGGTTATCTTGAAACTAAATATTTATATACCAGTAGTGTTTTTCCAGTAGCATTGGAGATACAGACTTTGATGCTGTACTGCGAGATTTTTTCTTTGATTTACCAACATCTTGTTTTTCCAGTAGCATCTGAGATACAGAATATGATAATGTGCTGCAAGATTTTTCTTTGATTTACTAACATCCTTTTTTGCACCAGGGCTTCTTGACAATTTCTGCACATCTAAATTAAAAGTGTGTGTTAAATTGGGGATTATTCAGGCAAGTGGAAGTCCCAGTGCCATGATTTTTAAGCATTTAACTTGGTATAATGAGTATGTTCATTGGATTAGGGATATACAGTACTGTTTAGAATTTGGAAAAGTAGATATTCCATTTTTATGCTGTTTTACCCTTATAACTTTACATAGTTACTGTAGTTCAGTCAGTTTTGTCTCTGCTGTGTTCATACAAAGAATTTTATTTGGAATATGCAAAATGAGAAATTATTCAGACAACTAGTGATTCACTAGACTGTTGACATAATGAACAACCAACTTACTGTATTGATATCTGTACAGTAATGCAGTGATAAGGCTCATTAGTAGAAATTTCTGGCAAAGCTTCAGTAAATTTGAGGTGGGTATGTAGAATCAAGGATAACTATGGAATTTTTCTGGTGACCAGTCTCTAGAATTGCCAAACAATAACTGATCGATTGATGTCATGTATGCTAAATTGAAAGTTTCCTAATGCTATGCTGAGTACCTTTAAAATAACTTTTTTTTTTTTTTTTTTTTTTTTTTTTTTTTTAAATATTTTTTTTTTTTTTTTTTTT
>JAGKTI010010698.1:0-13401 GCA_018397915.1 Birgus latro
AGATTAGCGGCGGAACCCCATTATGAGAATCGCGTCTACACCCCACCGCTCCCATGATAACACTGAATTGGTGGGGTCATCACTGGGTATGCGATCACGCGACGCCAAAGGTAAGAGTTGCCAATTATCTTATTTTCATTCCCGTTTCATAGTTTACATAATTCCTTTGTCTCCTCATAAACTACTGTGAATGACTTTGCAGAGAATGTAGTATTAAATGATGCGAAGCCCGTGTTGCTGATGTTATGAGAAAGGGACCAAACAGTAAAGAAAATGCACCTGTTTGACGAAAGCTGGGGGCGCAACAAGATTACCAGCCATCCCCTATCGTTTGCACGTCACATCCCGCTGCTGTTCTGTCTCTTTTCATCACTTCCCTAACATGACGTCAATTTTATCTTCTTTTTGCTCTCCCCAGACGCTTTCTTTCAGCTCAATGGAGATTTTTCGAACTACAGGGATTGGATGATGCCTTTAGCCTATCATCGTCGTCACTACTCGAGCACACACCTAAACTACATTCCCTACTACACCCGGTTTACCTTAACTTGGCCTAAAATTGACATCTCTAAATCTTGAATGCTCACCTGTGATAATCAGAGCTAGAATATGATGCTAGTCATTAAGAATTGCTATGGAAAGCATGTAGAGTTGCAGTATTGTCACATTCTTCGGTCGAACCACGTGAAATTAGTCGCAAACAGGGGGGAAAAAAAAAAAGTCTGTGTCAAGTTATTGGAAAAGAACTATATTAACTGGAAAGAAATATTATTGACGTCCTCGGGGTGAAGGAATTAACCTTTGGCATTCACGGTACAACCAGTGCTCCACCTCGGCTACGGTACCTTCGCTCTCGAGATGAAAATAACTCAAAATTTTATGTAAACAAAACAGCGTCTCGACAAACTGGCAACTTCTGAGTGACTGCCGCCACCCCACCTCAAATATCGCACCTTTGCCTATCTGTTTTTTCCCGCCCCTTATTAATGTTTCCTATCTTCAGTATTCTCAACAGACATATTAGTTACTATACATTACACAGGTTTAAAAGATACCATGTCGCAATACCCAGCCAGCGATGGGAGAAAAATCCTTGTTCTTTCTCATGCGCATGGATTAACTCGTTCATTTAAATTCATGGATAGGCTTTTAACTGTGCTCTTTAAACTCCAGTGCTCTTTAAACTCGTCCACACGTGTCCTTTTAATAACTTCGTCCCAGCAGGTGCCAGACAGCGCGATAAATGCTCGTAATCTATTGTCCTTGGGTGTGACAAAATACTGGAGCTGTAACACTTGTCTAAGAGAGAATGTTCACGCGATGGTACCGATATAAACGAGCGCATCCTTTGCCTAGAGATTACAAACGTCCCTCAGCTCTCTCTCCTTATCCCCCGAAAGGAGATGATGGACTGTAGGAGCATCCCAGCTTCAGCCTGCAGTCTACCGGGTTCACGTCCAGATGAGGCAGGGTATACAAGAGGAACACCAAGCCGTAGGTCCACTTCCTTAGCGATTGATTTAACTATTAGAATTTTTCTCGGCTGAACAAAATGACCTGGTGTTCGTCTGAATAAAATAAAAAGTAAATAAATTAATAAAATAGAGGAAACGTGTTCTTAAGTATACCACTAGCAGTATTTATATGTGTCGATCCATAATAGGTTCATTGCAGGATCGGACCTATTTCTCGGAGGGAGAGTGATAGCCAGAATTAACCTTTTCCATGCTGGCGAAGTACGAATGAGGAAAGAGTGTCTGTGGAAAGTGATGCATGTGAAAATCTCAGTCTATATCCACCTGTCTATCTGTCTACCTGTCCCTGTCTGTCCATCTATCAGTCTATCTAACTTTCATGCTACAGGGGACGTCTTTCTTCCCACACACTGTCTTATTCTGTCTTCATTATGCTGGTCTTTGCTATCCACACTTCTCATTACTGCTCTCTCTCTCTCTCTCTCTCTCTCTCTCTCTCTCTCTCTCTCTCTCTCTCTCTCTCTCTCTCTCATTTTTACTCTTTACTCCCTTCCACACTCCTCTCTTCTCATAAAGCCCTCCTTATTAGCCCCTTCAGCCTGACGACGTATTTTGCAGTATATTTTTGCTGTCTCCTAGAGCGTCTTGGAGAGGTTAGATATGGCCTTCTTTAACCCCTTTATATCGAGTCGCCTTTCCTAAGCTGAATAAAATCGTCTTCAGGTAGGTAGAATCAATTGTTACATCTCTATTTGCTTCTTAGTCAGGTTATTATTATAATTATTATTATTATTATTATTATTACTATGAATAGTATTATTATTATTATTATTTGCTTTTCCTTCGATCTTTCCACTAATCTCTCCTCCCTATTTCTGTCCCATCATTACCAGCTTCATGCAAATCCTTATCCCCATCAACCTATGCAGCTGTTTCTTTATTTCCTCTATTATTTCTTAGCAGTTTCATCACCCTATCCGATCACCAACCCCTTCTCTCATCAGTTTCCCAGCTCATCCTTAAATATTTCTACTCACCTTTGCCTTTCCTTATGTCTCTTAAATTGATACTACTCTCATCAGCTTCCCTTCCCTTCCATCAACTCACGCAACCATTACCCCCTTCCATTATTTCCCTGGCCCTTTATCAGTCTGAATATTATAACTACTGCTTCCTCCTCAACCCATATCTCTTACCCTTCCATAAATCTTTCCATTCATCCCTACCCCTCCTTAGATTTATTCAGTTATCACCACTCCCATCAACTCCCCTACCCCTTCCATCAACCCATGCAACCATTTCCTTACATCTACCCTGCCCATCCATAAATCCTTCCACTCATCCATACCTTTCCTTTCATTTATTCAGTTATCACCACTCTCTTCAACTCCCCTACCCCTTCCACCAACCCATGCAACCATTACTCCTCCCATCATTTCCCTGCCCCCCCTCCATCACCGCCCTCTAACCACACCCTCCCTCTTCGCCCCCTGCTGCAGCCCTCCACCAGCCCCCGAGGGAATAGCCCATTAACGCCTCCATTCCCCTGATGAACACTGCAGCAGAGGACGAGAACCGGAGTAAATGGCTTATGAATATTTGTTGTTGTCTGGGGTGTCCGCTTCGGGAGGTTTAGGTGGATGCCCGCTCAAAGAAAACGGGAATATCAGTGTTTACTTGACTCTGCTGATCGGGGAGACTCCATCATATTATTCCTTCTAATGCCAGACGATTTTATTCAGCTGAGAGTGAGTCATAGGAGCCTGAGAGTGTTAATACTATCACCATCAATTCTCTCTCATGATCCTGACTACTCTCCGTTTTGAATACTGAGCTGTAGCAGAGCAGTAAAACGAGAATATAAAGCTAGTCACGAATAAGTGCTGTTAAAAAAACGCAGACCCGCAACACTGTCTTTCTGCCACTGAGCTGCATGAACTTAGATGCAAAATGACGAAAATCTGAGTCAAGTTAAGGTGATGCAACTATAGATTTTTTCCCTGTTAACGACATGAGGTTTGTATTTTATCTGAGTCGTAGGAGCTTGAGTGTTAAACTATACTCTGTCCACTTTAATTTGGCCTAAAATTCCTGTTTCCAGTCTGAATGCCGAGCTGGAACTAGAGAACAATATTAGAGTACGGTGCTAGTCACGAAGAAGTGCTACGTGAAAAAATGCAGAGCCGTGATGATGCATTGTCACTGAGCTACGTGAAATAAGCTGCAGGTGGGAGGAAGGTCGGGATTAGGAGGCTCCGCAACACCTCTTCCTTAGCGATTTATTCTGTAGATTGCACCTCAGTATAATCTTGTGATGTTGATGAGAACTATGTCGACATGAGAACGATTTAGGTAACATATGTGAGAGAGTTAAGGTGCAAAACAAATCGCTAAGGAAAAGGTATTAGGAAATCTCCAAAGCCAGTTTATAATGCAGCCCTAAGAGTTATCAGGTACACAATTGAAGCCATTTTTTTTTTTTTTTTTGAGAGAGAGAGACTGGCACACACAACCAGCCTCCGGAATCTAACAAGTAAATTTTAAAAGAATGTGATTTAGCGTTGACCTGTGTGTGTTTTATTTATTTATGATTAATGTGTGAGTTTATATATGCCTTTTTTTTTTAAGCCGAGGTTATTTATTGGCCTTGATGTACGTTCAATTATTTAACTTTTGCGTTCATTTATCATTGAGCCGATATATAGTCCGCGTCATTCCAGCGACAGAAATTGATGGTCGCTTATAAAATTTTCGCCTGAATGTGAGTCCACCTGATTTATCCTCCATCTTCCTCTTCCTGATCTTCTTCCTCCTCTCTATCTCCTCCACCCCCTCCCTCTCTCTTTCTCTCCCCTCCATCTCCTGTCTCTTCTCCCCTCTCTCTCTTGTGTTTCATGCTCTCTTTCCTGTCTCCTCTCACTCCTGTCTCCTTTCTAACCTCTTTTCCTCTCCCTCCTCTCTTGTCCTCTCTCTCTCCTGTCGTCTGTCTCCCTCACCCATCCTGTCTTTTCGGTTCCTACCAATCTTCTCTCTCCTGTTTGCTCTCTTCTCTCCTGTCTCCTCTCTTTCCTCATGTCTTCTCTCTCCCCTCCATCCCTCTCTCTCTCTCATCCCTTGTTTCAACGTTCCCTCTGCCTTTCCCTCTTCTCCTGTTACTCCCCTCGACGTCCCCATCTTCTCCTGTTTCTCCTTTCCCCTCTCGCCTGTCTTCTCCCCTCTCTTCCTATCTTCCTCCCATCTTCCCTCCACTCCTTTCCTTATGTCCTCTTCCTTCTCCTCCCTCTTGAGTCTCCCTATAAATAGATAAATAAGAGAGACACACACACACACACATCCACCCATCACCCCGACTTCCTCAATTCTCGCCGCCCCGACTTCCTCAATTCCCGCTGCCTGGAATTTGTTGTGTGGGAATTATCTGGCGGGCTTTCCAATTTACCAACCCCTGATAAATTCCCGGCGATGCTGAGGCTGTAATGGGGTTGTTCCACGCGAGTCCTGGCCAGCCAATTAAAGGGCGACCTAGGAACGGCATATACACACACACACCCACACACACTAACAACTCATTGACGTAAACAGCGGATGAAGTTGAACAGTTGATTGAGATAAACAGCTGAGGTGAAGCGGCACGCACACACACACACACACTAATGGATGAATGGAAGTCGTTCGGATTACCTTTTTTTTTTCGTCTATTCAGCCCGAGGACGTAATATATAAGCACTCTTTCCCCCTACAGACGATTTTATTCAGCTGAGGAGAGTAGCACTGAATGGGTTGGATATAGTTTCCTTAATCACTACACTGTTTGAGATATTTTCCTTCCTTCCTTCCTTCCTTCTTTCCTTCCATCCAGCCTTCATTTCTTCTTTCTTTCTTTCCTTTCTTTCTTTCTTTATTCCTTCCTTCCTTCATCCGTTCATTCATTCATTCATTTTTTCCCTACTTCCTTCCTTCCTTCCTCCTTTCTTTCCTTCCTTCCTTCCGTTCTTCCAGCCTTCCTTACTACTTTCCCTCCTTCCTCCCTTCCTACCTCCCTTCTTTCCTTCCTTCCTTCCATCTTTCTTTCCTTCCATCATCCATTCATTCGTTCATTCATTTATTCCTTCCTTCCTCCCTTGCCTCCCTCCCTCCTCCCTCCCTTCCTTCCATCCTTCCTTGAATAAAACAGACAGCGAGTAGCCTAAGGAAAAGGAAATCACGTTTTAATCCAAATAAAGGAACCAGTCAACGCCATATTAGCGCCTTCAAAATACAAGGAACTGTCTGAAAAAATTTTACATAGGACGAAACGCAGTGAAAACCCCATCTCCAGAAATGCGTGTTTCAGATAGTTTCGCTTTTTCCCTTAGATTTTCGTCAGACTTTGGAACAGTACATATCTCTCTAGGCTATTTTTAAGGGCGGATAATTTGCTTTCCCAGTCGCCTCTCGGGGCCTCAAACCCACGCCAGGCTGTCTTTCGAGTTGGGCTGTTCTAACCACTTCACCACTTGATCTGGTTAATAGGCCGAAAACAGTGATAGGAATGGATAGATGGAGAGTGACTGTCTGTGGGAGTTCTTCTTATTATTTATTATTGTTGTTGTTATTATTATTATTATTATTATTATTATTATTATTATTATTATTATATCATTATTATCATCATTATCATCATCATCATCATTATTATTATTATTATTATTATTATTATGATGATGATTATTAAGTTCTATGGAAACGCTGTACAATCTTACTATCGTCCCCTCTGCCTCTGAGCTACGCGAAATAAGCTGCAAAGTGACGAAAATCTGGGCCAAGTTAGGGTGAGAAAAACATTGGCATTTTACCATCAATAAGCCCTTCCTAACGTGAATAAAATCGTCTGGTATTAACCCATGTTTAATACCCTAACACCTCTACACCGGCCCATCATCAAAACCACACCCCATTCGCCGTACAAAATCGCCCGGTGGAACTGAATATACCCATGCCCATTATCCCATTACGAAAGCCCCACCTGATCTGCCTAATGGACCCAGCACACGGACAGTAATGGATGGATGGGGGAAAAGGGGGGTACTATCCCCCCCCCTCCCTTTATCGACGGCTCTCGTGTGCATAATCTGTGGTTCAGTGGAAATGGAATCGCTGTTAGTGGGATCCGATTCTCTTCGTGATTCTTGTTGCTGCGTTTTCTTTTCCTGTGTGATATTTGATTAGACAGATAGTTAGATAGGTAGACAGACAGACAGACAGACAGAAGAGGAGAAGAAATAATCGGTCTGCAGTGGCTAACCAACTGAGAGAGGGTTCAAAGAGGAATCAGGAAACGGAACACAGACGGCCATTACCCGCATAACCCCACCTTATCCGCACCCCGCATTGTCTTTGGATAAGGACGCGTCGTAACACCTCCTCCTTCCCGGCTTATTCCTGGACATGGCAGGTTAGCATTCCATTGTGTGCTATGTATGCAAACCCCGTAGATATTAAAACGCTCTATGTAACGTACAAAGGAAATTTAATATGTAGTAACAGTAAATAAATCACGAGGGAAAAAAATGGCAAGCCCTTCAAGCATATGGATCTATAGTGACGTGGCTGACTTTACAATCTTTCCCCTTTACGATCTTTCCCCTTTACGATCTTTCCCCTTTACGATCCTTCCCCTTTACGATCTTTCCCCAGGTGGTAGGACGCAGGGAATGATTTTTATCGTAAACTTTTATCAATTTCCAACTGAAGTGGGTCGTGGCTTGCAGGAGGGAACAAGGAACTGAGGTACAAATAAGGTGATCCTCCGTCCTATCCCTCCTACTCCACAACGAGAGGACCTCAGGGTTTACGAGAGGGGACATAAAACTGCAAGACCCCTTCAGAACAAGGGGAGAAAGGGAAGAAAGAGGGGAAGGAAAGAGGGGGGGATATGGGAGAGGGGGTCAGAGGAAGTGTAAAGGGGAGAGGGAAAGGGAGGGAGGCAGGTGAGTGGGAGCAAGGTGAGGAAGTGAGGGAAAGAGGGGGTACAGAGAAGGGGGAGAAAGGGGAGAGGTGAGCAAGGAAAAGGGAGCAAGGGAGGGGGGCAAGGGAGAGAGGGAAGCTGGGGAGGAGGGGGAGCAAGGGGAGAAAGGGGAGCATGGTAGCGGAATGAGGTGACCTGCATGTATGAGCCGTCCCTTGTGGTGATGTGATGTAATTATCTTCATGGGAGGAGGGGAAGAGGAGG
Source organism: Birgus latro (assembly GCA_018397915.1). NCBI lineage: Eukaryota > Metazoa > Arthropoda > Malacostraca > Decapoda > Coenobitidae > Birgus > Birgus latro. Next base: position 7,687 of record JAGKTI010010698.1, read on the forward strand.
GGAAGGGGGAAAATGGGAGGTGAGGGAAGGGGGATGGAGAGATGAGGACGGAGTGGGTGTGGTGCAGGAAGGTTCAGAGGGAAAATGAGGCAGGGGAGACAAAAAGGAAAGAAGGGAGATGAGAGGAGGGGGGAAAGAGAATTGAAAACTGAGTGGGAGTGATAGATGAATGTGAGACAGGGAGACTGTGAGGAAAGAGGAAAAATAAGAGGATGAGGAAGGAGAGATGAGGAGGGATAGAACGAGGTTGAATGTTAAGATAGGCGGAAATGAGGGGAATAAGATGAAGGGGAAAGGAAAGGAGATGAAAAGAAGAACAAGGGGAGAAGAATGGGATATTAACCCCTTCAACCCAAAGATAGTGTTTTCATCATCTTATCTTTTTTGCACGATTTTATTGAGCTTAGTATGTCGTCTGGCGTATGGATATTTTTTTTTCCTTCCTCTGTTCGTCTTCTAAAAAAAGTAGAATTCGACCCATAATATAAGGAAAAACGTCTGGAAGTAGTAAGAGTGGGCTAAGAAAAAGGAAAAAGGGGAAAAAAAGTCCTTGGTCTGACTCATTTAAGGAAAGTTTGGCCCAGTTTCCATGTCGGTGTCGGGGCTCCACATTTACGAATCTTCTTAGTCCTCACCCCTTCACTTCGATGACGTATTTTTTCCATTTTCTTCACCCTACTTAAAGACGAATTTCAATCATCTTAGGTGGTGGATGTGAAAGGGTTATTGAAGGCTACATCCGATTCCTGTCTATCTGTCTATCTATTTGCCAGACGCCTTTATCCCGTAAGGGGTGGCACAAACAAATCGCCTCCATGTCGCGCTCTCCCCCGCCATTTCACCTACCATCCAATAAATTTCTCCTTAATACAATCAATACAGTCGTCCGAAAATGACAAGAATACCTTATAAAATACCCGGTACATCATCGTAGTGAAGGGGTTAACGATAATTACCATCCCAAGTCCTACCTGTTACACCTGCCATACCAAGTGTACCTGGTCAGGTGAGAAATTGGCTGCTGATTAGCTGACAGAGGGCAAGTGTCACTGGAAGGTCTCTAGGGCATGGAGACATTTTACCTGCGGAAAAGAGGACACGTGTTGGTCGCGCTGGGTTCGAAGTTAGTGTCTGGACATCTGAAGTTAGTGCTTGGACATGTGCGTTGCTATCGTCCTTTGCTGAAGTTAGTGTTTGGACATCTGCGTTGCTATCGTCCTTTGCTGGAAGTCAGTGTTTGGACATCAGTTTTGCTATCGTCCTTTGCTGAAGTCAGTGTTTGGACATCTGCTTTGCTGTCGTCCTTTTGAGCTTCAAGTTAGTGTTTGGACATCCGCGTTACTATCGCCCTTTGCTGAAGTTAGTGTTTGGACATCTGCATTGCCTTCGTCCTTTCGAGATTGATGATAACATACAGTATCTTAGCTGAAAGGGTTTAATTAGGGTTTTTCTTAAGTTATTCTTCTAAAATATTGCTAAGATGATTGTTGGTGAGGTTATTGCGGCTCTAGTCTGTTTCTTCTCGTCTGCCAAAGATCCCTAACCTCTTTCAGCTCAGTTTATAGCCAGATGTAGTTGGACTGAAGGGTTCATTTGACTTGTAACCAAGGAGACTCATCCTTACCTCATAACAAAAGCTTATCGAATTTCATGTAACTGTGAGTGAGTATTAAAGTTGTGAGAATGGTCCAGTTCCCTCAGGTGAAAACTAGCCTCTCTCTCTCTCTCTTTCTCTCTCTCTCTCTCTTTCTCTCTCTCTCTCTCTCTCTCTCTCTCTCTCTCTCTCTCTCTCTCTCTCCTTTGGCTGATGCTCAAACTGGTGTCAATAATGATGATGATAATGATGATGATGATGATTAGGAGGAGGAGGAGGAGTAAGTTGATGAAATGGATGATGGTTGGCAATGATGATGATGATGATGATAGCGATGACCCTCCACCAAGCCCCTCCATTCCATACTCCTATCCCCGCCTCCCCTCCCAGCCTCTCCCCCTCTCTGCAATACCTTATCAGTGAAGTGGCCTCTGGAGATAACAGCCTGCCCAGTACTGAGATAACAGGAGCGTGGATTGGTTTCTGCGTTCCCTTGCTATCTGTTCCTGCCAACCCGAGCCTATCCTATTACAACCAGATCCAACAACCAAATCCTCCTACCTTGACAACATAGCCTAACTCATCTAAAATATTCCAAACTCACCTAATCTATAGAGGTTCCTACTTAGCACTTCCTGCGTAGCGATTTAGTTTACACATTACACGTTACCAATCTTCTTTATATTTCAAACCATTTTTCTTTATATATAGACTCGTTTTGCACCAATGAATCACAGGCGACTACTGACGTGCACCGTACAGAATAAATCGCTAAGGAAGAGGTGTTAGGGAATCTTGAGTCACTTAGAAAATGCCCTCAATAATTGCAACATCTATGACTCTTGCAATGGCTCCAGGTTGCATGACACTGCTTATATGCAAGGGGAAATTAGCATGGATGTGCATGTCTCTGTTGCTCCTTCAATTGCAATACCTCAGCCTTCTCTTTTAATCGATGCAAGAAAAAAAAATGTCGGAATTGTATTGCATATTGGATGGTACGTAAATAGTAGTATCTTATGTGAAGCGGGGACGGCTCAGCCTGCTGGTGTGGGTGATGAGGTGGCAGTGGGAATAGAAAATAAATATATGAATCTAGCAACTTAATATACGTCTAGCTTAAACTATCCTAATCTAACCTGATCTAACTCTCTCTCTCTCTCTCTCTCTCTCTCTCTCTCTCTCTCTCTCTCTCTCTCGCACGACCATTACCTCCACCACCACCACCACCACCACCACCACCACCATATCCTTTCCTTTCAACCTTTCTCTCTTTATTTTTTCTCACACGTTCCTCAGTATCCTCCACTCCATTCATTTCGTAACAAAACCTCACCTACCACTCCACTGCCTCTATTTCACACTTAATGCACGTCCGTCACTCTCCTCCCAGACGCATCATATCAAAGGAAATCGCTCGTGTGCAGAGAAACATACCAAGCCTCTCTCAGCTTAGGAATATTAGCCAGTAGAGGAGAGATGCAGAGGAGGTGAAATATGTAGTGAGTTTTTGTTCAAGATTGAACTGACACTCCCTTCCTTCTTCCTCCTCCTCCTCCTCCTCCTCCTCCTCCTCCTCCTCCTCCTCCTCCTTCTCCTCCTCCTCCTTCTTCAGGCAAACAAACAAGCATCGCCTAGGCACCCCACTCCCCCGCCAGCCTGTATGTGTATGTGTGTTTGTGTGTGTGTGTGTGTATGTGTGTGTGTGTGTGTGCTGCTACATATCGGCAAACTTCGCAGCGTCAAGCATAACAGTCTGGGTCCCAGGTGCTTTACAGCGGCCATTAGAGACGAGAGTGGTGTAATATCGTGTTTGATTTTCGTCCTTGCTGCACTTAACCCTCCACCTCCTCCCCTCCAAGACATACATCCACACTCCCTCCCTCCCTCCCTCCCTCCCTCCTTCTTTTCTTTCTCCTCTTCTCCCTCCCTCCCTTTTTTCCTCTATTCTCCCTGCTTTATTTCTTGTCTCTTCTCCTTCCCTCCTTTCCCCTCTCTTCCTTCTTTTCATCTCCTTCCCCTCCCCTCTTTCCTTTCTTTTCTCTTCTTTCTCCTTTCTCTCTCCTATTTTCTTTTTCCTGCCCCCTCCATCCCTCCTTCTCTCCCTCCTTCTTTTTTTTTTCTCTCTCTCTCTCTTCCTCTCCTTCTCCCTCCTTCCCTTCTTTTCGTCTCCCTGTCTCCTCCTTTCGCCCCCTCCCTTCCTTTCTTCTCCCTTCATCTTGGCTTCTTTTTCCCTCCCTCTCACATTTCCGTTTCTCTCCTTCCTCATTTCCTTCTCCTTCCCTCTCTCATCATTTCCCTCTCCCTTCCCCCTTACCTCTCTCCCTTCCTCCTTTCCATCATCCTCTTCCTACATTCACCGTTTTCCTCCCTACCTCCTTTCCTCCCTCCACTGTCCTCCTTCTCCTCTCTTTATCCCTCCCTCCCTGCTCCTTTCTCCCTCCCTTACATTCCGCCAGCTTGATTTGACAGCCACATTTCTCTCGACAGCCCTGCCCCTGCTGACAGCCATATCTTTCCTAACACCCATATTCTCCTGATAAGCCGTATTTCTCCTGGCTGTCAAATTCCTCTTGACAGCCGTATCCCCTTTGACACCTACATTCTCTTGACAGCCACATTCCATCCGACAGCTATATCCTTCCTGACAGCCATATTCCTTTCTGAGAGGCGCATTCCCTTTGTCAGTAATTTTTTTTTTTAATAGCCACCCCCAGTTTTGGGATCGAACCCTCACCCTTTCAGACACCACACCATTTCCCCATCCACTTGACCACCATCCCCCCCTTATAATTCACTCTCCTGATATTTACACTCCCTCCACGCACTGAAATTCCACCCATACGCTCTCCTGTCGCCCATTTAAATACAACAGACAGCAGACAGCAACAGATTTAATGGTCCTTTCTGTGCTGTCTGCTATAGAGAAGACTGACTATGATATCTGATGCTATGAGATAAAGATAGGGATAAAAAGCGAGAAGGCATCCCACTGCTTTGTTATCTTTCTATCATGGGATTAGATAACATAGACAACATAGCCAGTCTTACCCATAACAAAGAGACTCCTTCCTGACAGTCATATCTCAGCTGTATTCCTTGGAGAGACCCAGCATCCTTGTAATTCTTCTTGCAATTTACCCATTTTTCTTATCTCGTTAATATTTATCCTCTATTACGCTCCTCCTATTGCAGCTTTATATCAGTAGCCTATCCTATCGCTCCAGTAAGGTCTGTTCATCATCCCCATCCAATCTTTCACCATCCCATCCAATCTTTCACCATCCCCATCCAACCATTCACCATCCTCATCCAACATTTCACCATCCCTATCCAATTTCCCAACCATCCACCCACCACCCCTCCATCCAACCATCCATCCATCCATCCATATTACCTGAACCCATTCCCCAATTTCGCTACCTTCCAACACCCTGTCACAACTACCGCCCCACCTGTCGCTGTTTCTCGTGCCTGTTGCTGTCGTTTACACCCTCGCTGGCACTGAGAGAGAGAGGGAGAGAGAGGGAGGGAGAGGGAGAGAGAGGGGGGTACACCGTAATATCTCTAAGGATTTGGATTTTAGGGAGGAATTTACCACAGGTCGTCATGTCAAAAAATTTCCTCCCATCCCCCTCCTCCCCCTCCCTCTTTCCCTCTCCCTACCCCCTACCCTGTCTCCACCCCTCCCTCGCCCTCACTCCACCTCTTCCCTCACTCCTCTCTTCCCCTTTCCCTCTTCCCTCTCCCCCTCCTTCCTCCTTCTCCCCTTCCTTTCTCTCCCCCTCACCCCACGTGCCTTTAGGGATTTGTGTGTGTATGTGTCTGTATGTACGTGTGTGTTTGTGTGTGCGTGTGAGTTTGTGAGTGTGTAAGTTTGTTTGGATTTGTGTGCGCTTATGCTTTTGTTTCTGTCTGTGTGTGTGTGTGTGTGTGTGTGTGTGTGTGTGAGTGTGTGTGTAGCTGTGTTTATGTGTGTTCAGATGTGTTTTTTAGTGTTATTGTGATTAAGCTGTATTTAATATGAGAATGTTTGGGTACGTGCGTGTGCGTGTGTTTTTTTATGCGAAGCTGTGTGTAAGTGTTTGTGTGTGTACGAGAGAGAGAGAGAGAGAGAGAGA
>JAGKTI010010699.1:0-23799 GCA_018397915.1 Birgus latro
ACAGACACATCTGCCAGCAACTGTGGGTTCTTTTCTTTTAAATCCCGTGCTGTTAGCCTTGGATCCTTGCTAACTTGCCTTGAGATCAGCTGACGGGTCCTGAATGTTGTCTTACGAGGTCTCCCAGGATTGGGAAGTGGAGTGGGAGGAATGGCCTCCCCACTGTCCTTGAACCGCTTCACCAGTCTCTGCACTGTCCTCAGTCTAACACCATCTGATATGCAATAAATGGGAGTTTGTGGCCATCTTTGTATAAAGTAATCACTTCCACACGTTTGTCCTTGCTTGTGGTTACTTTAGGCATGATGAGAATGTGGTAGGTAACCAAATAACTGTGTTATTTGAGTCAAAACATGCCCTCGTGGTGCATCACACACAGACAATCCTCCTCCTGTGGCTGCCCAAACATTACTGAGCCTGCTCCTGTGGTGCCAAACCTATCAAGCAGGGTTGCCAGCTCCCGTTGAAAAAGCGTCGGCTCATTTCGCATCACAGGGGAGGGTAGTATTGACCCTACTTCACTTAACGCGAAGAAGAATGACGTCGGCAAAAAAATGTCAATACTTTCCGCGCCTACTGTATTTATATCTTGAAAGCCCCGGCTACTTAAAAAGAAAACAGAGGCACCCAACTGACAGCCCACGGCTCAAGCCATCGCCACCAAGCGTCACGAAAGTGACAGCCCGTGGTTAAGTGGTTAATGAGCGCGGGACCACTATTCAACTCTTGATCGTCAGGTGAGGGCTACTGGGTGGTGTAGAGGGAGGCCTTTCACTGGAGGGGTCTCCGTCGATGTGTCTGCCCTCAGGGCTGGGGCCGAACAGGTAGAGTAGACGTGCTTCCTTGTGCCTGCCCTTGGTGGAGAACAGTTCGCCAGCTTGGCTTGGGAGGTCTTGGCCAGGAGTTCTGGGGCGTCCCTCTTCGCCTGGCTTCTGCAATCCCACTTTTGTGGGGAGTCCGACAAGAGCTGCCTGCAGTCTCTCCTCTCCGGGGAGCCCATCAGAGATTTCCTGCGGTCTCACCTCTTTCGGGAGCCCGACAGTGAATGGTGACTTACGGGCGCTGGTTGTAATGAGTGTACCCCAGGACTCCAGATCTCTTCCAGCAATGACTCCGCTGGGGAACCTGCTCTGCTCCGTGGTGCGGAGCAAGTGAGAGGGACGTCCCACTTGGCCTCGAGGAATGAGGTGAGCAAGGGGCATGACTCGCTATAGGTGCCGAAGGTTCAGCAGATAAGGCCCACACGGTGGGCAGGGCCTCCCTAATGGGCACGGTGGGTGCTGCTGCAGTTCTGAGTTTACGGAATGTGTGCTTGAAGGGCACGTCCTTTCCTCGAATCTTCCCCTACTGTCCTAGGCCTCAGAGGTGAGGTCCGTACAGTGGACTGCACCTCCCTGACTGGCATGGTGGGTGCAGCCACAGTTCTGCTAGGCACTGGGACTCCAGGCATGAGGAGCATGGTGGGCGTCCTCTCCCCGGCGAGCACGCTGGGCTTCACCGCGGTCCTGCTCAGGGTGGGGGCTGCAGGTGAGGGAAGCACAGTGGGCATTCCCTCCCCAGTGAGCACGGTGGGCATTGCTGTGGTCCTGCTCAGGGCGGGGGCTGCAGATGAGGGAAGCATGGTGGGTGTTCCCTTCCCTGTGAGCACGTTGGGTGTTGCCAGGGTCCTGTTTAGGGCAGGGGCTGCAGGTGAGGGAAACACGGTGTGAGTTCCTTCCCCGCCGAGAATGGTGGGTGTCACCATGGTCCTGCTCAGGGCAGGTGCTGAAAGTGAGGGAAGCATGGTGGGCATTCCCTCCCCAGCGAGCACAGTGGGCATCACCACAGTTCTGCTCAGGGCAGGGGCTGCAGATTAGGGAAGCACAGTGTGCGTTCCCTTCCCAACAAGCACGGTGGGCGTCATCACAGTCCTACCTGGGGAGTCTGCTTGCACACAGATCCTGCCTCTATTCTGGTGAGCGCTGGTCCAGGTGGAGGGTAATGCGACAGGGTAGATGTACCTTTAGTTGATTCCGTTGAGGGAAGGAAGGGCATGTGGTAGTTGGGGATGTATGCCCGTCTTGTTGTGACGGCTCGTTCTCTTCTCGTGCCTCTATATGGTCTTCCCTTGGTACTACCCCATACCCATCTCGTATTGCACCACCGTCGCGGCTGAAGCAGTCACGTCCTCGTGACTGGATGTGGTACACATTAGAGGTGGAGGTCTGGTAGGCTGGCGTGAGGTGTTGAATGAGATCCAGTTTTGAGTGGGTATATTTGGCTCCTGGTGGGGTTGGTACACTATCTCGAGGGTGGAGGTATATGTGGTCTTCCGCAGGAGACGCAAAGTTGTGGTGTCCCTCAGAGGCGTTGTTTGTTTCCCTTGGCAGGGGTCCACAGCACGTGCTTGATCTTCATTTCTGGTGGTGCGATGTGTAGTGACTGGCTGGTGACTCTGGGCTGAATGCTGGAGATGGGTGAGGCGACCTGGGTTTTATGAGGTCGCGCGGGTGGAAAAGTACTAGATTGACACACCTTAATTGTCATGGTTGATCTGGCCACCGGACCTTTATTTCCCGCCTGATGCATTGTGAGGTTTATGAAGGAGGTGTTTGGTGTGGGGAAGCTGCTGGTGGTTTCTCTGGGTGGTGTTGAGACTGGTGGAGGTGGGGTAGAGGGTGTTAGTGCATATCTCGCTGGTGGACAGGAGAAACGGCCGGATCTAGTGGTGATGGCGGTGAGGACAGATGTAGGTGGCAAGGAGCTCGGGTCTTTGGGTAAGGCGGCCGGGTGTGGGTGGGGAGTTCCTGGACTGGGTGGCGGTGTCTTTGTGTTTTGTGGTGGTGGTGCAGCGGGGGCTGGTAGTTGTGATCTGAGAGGTGAGGTCACCGGGGGTGTGTGGGGGGTCTGTGGGAAGAATGTGGAGTTGGTGGGGGGTATGGTGGGGGACGTGAGTGTGGAATGAGGACTCGGAGTGAGAGAGGGTGAGGAGTGTGTAGGGGTGATGTAGCAAACGTATGAATTAGTCATGTTGGCGGGGGAGGTGAGTGGTGGTGTGGCATGCTGGGTGGAAGAGTGGGTGCGGTGCGGTAGGGAGGCGGTGGGTAAGGGGTGGAAGACGCATGTGGCGATACCGGTATGTGCCTGGAGTGTCGTGATATTGGATGGTGACCTGGTAGGGGTTGGGAATATTGATTGCGTAGGGGCCTGAGAATCGGGGTGTTTGTTATTGATGGGTAGTTGGGCCACCTTAACTGAGCCACCAGGCTTGTAGAGATTGATGGGAATGCTGTCAGGCTGAAGGTCTTGTTGGTTTTGTAGGTGAAGCAGTTGGCATCTGAGGTGGTGAAGGGGGTCGGATGTGGGGGACGTGGAGGGGGGCTGTAGGTGCTGTCGTAGTGGTAAGAGAAGAGGAGTTTCTGTGAACACTCATTCATGAGGGGTAATGCAGTCTTCTCTGGGATAGGTGTTCATCCCCCATTGCACAATTTTTATGTGGGCTGGCCAGTCTTCATTTTGTGTTTCTTCTATTCTGGCTCGTACTTGGCTGAGGAGGGCACGGTGACTTTTTTCATATATCCCGTTTCCCTGTGGCCAGTATGGGGAGTAGGATAGCTTGTACCCGAAGATGGTGGTGAGTTCTTTCCATATTTTGCTGGTAAACTCCGGGGCATTGTCGGAGGGCCTGGGGAATGCCGAAGTAGGGAAAAACGCAGGTGTCAGCCACGGCAATGGTGGTGCTCCTTGGCCGGGCAGGCAATCAGAAATTTCGAATAGGTGTCTACGAAAGTTATGATGTAGCCTGCTTTAGGAGGGAGGGGCCTGACTACATCTATGAACAAAAGCTGCCACAGCTTGTGAGCAGTGATGTTTCCTGAAGGGCCTGGTGTCCATGTCACGTTCTTTCCTAACGCACAAGCGCAGCAGGCCTGTATGACTTGTTTGACCAAGACGGAGGGCCTGGGCGTCCAATACATATCGTTGAATACTGTAGTTTTTTGGTCCCTAGATGTATGCCGGTCTGAGTGCGAGCCATCGTTTCTAGGGTGGTGTCAGGATCAAGCGCTATATGTCCAGTATGGGTGAATAGGTGGTTGCCCAGTCAATGTAGTTTAGAAAATATTTTTGTTGGTATCCAGTTGGGGTGATCTTTGCTTTGCCATTTTTGTAGGAGGCTGGTGGCAGTGCTGATGGGGTTGATGGGCAGCCGGGACAAAGCGTCTGTGTTTGTATGCAGTTTGCCAGGCCGATACGCTATATCGAAATCAAATTCTTCGAGGCTTTCTCTCCATCTGACTAATTGGGCGTTGAGGGTCTGAGACAGGCATAGCCATTGCAAAGGTGATCTGTTATTATGGTGACGTGAGTGGCCGCCAGATAGGCTTGAAAGTGGTCCAGGGCCCAGACGATGCCTAGACATTCTCGTTTGGTGGCGGCATAGTTCTTTTCTGCCTGACTGAGAGTATGACTGGCGCAGGCGATGATGTGTTCTCATCCTTCCTGGACTTGGGCAAGGACGGCGCCCATTGCTACTAAGGATACGTCGGTATACAGGCGAAAAGGCAGGGTGTAGTCAGGGAATGCAACAATCGGGGCGGTGATGAGCTTGGTCTTGAGGGTGTGTAAAGCATTGATGTGATCGTCTGTCCAGGTGAAAGGTTCGCCTTTTTTAGTCATGTCATGGAGGGGTTTTGCAATGTTAGCGAAACCCTTTACGAAGCGTCGGTAGTAGAACACGAGCCCGATAAAGGCACGGACTTTGTGGACATCTCGTGGTAGGGGGAGGTCTGCGATAGAATGGAGTTTCAATCAAGTGCTGTGCCTTCCTTGGAGATGACGTGTCTTGAAGGAAACAGACCGTTCAGCCAGGACGCATTTCAACGGCTTGAGCTTAAGCCCTGCCTGTCAGATGTGAATGAGGACTTGTTTAAGGCGCTGGAGGTGGTCGGCCCAGGTTCGGCTGAAGATGATGTCATTTAGGTATGCCAGGAAGATTTCCCAGGTGAAACCACTGAGAACTGACTCCATCATTCGCGAGAATTTTGCGGGGGTGTTGCAGAGTCCGAATGGGAGGACATTGAATTCATAATGTTTCTGTTGCTGATGGAAAACGCTGTTTTTCCACTGTCCTCAGGGTGTATGGGGACTTGCCAGTATCCTGACTATAGGTCCAAGATGGAGAACCGGGATGCTTCGTATAGGGAGTCATCTAACCTGGGTAGGGGAGTGACATCCTTGGTGGTTACGTTGTTGAGTCGCCGGTAATCCACACAAAAACGCATGGTGCCGTCTTTCTTCTTGACCAGCACCACAGGGGAGGACAACAGGCTAGTGGAGGGTGAGATGACACTGGCATCAAGCATTTCCTGGACCTGCCAATCTTCCTCCGCTCATTGTTTGGGATTTTTCCGCAGTGATGGTTGGCGAATGGGTGAACCTGTGGTGTGGATTTCATGAGCCAGGTACGTGGTGTGGCCGATGTCTGCTGCTCCTGACGCAAAGGGGTCTTGGAAGTCCAGAAGGACGCGTCAGAGACTGTTTGCTTGGTGAGGGGAGAGGTGTTCAGATGGGAGGGAGAGGTGTTCAGATGGGAGGGGGCTCGGCTGCATCTCTCCAACCACTAATCCTTCGGGCAGGGTGAGCCGGGAGGTGGAGATATTTGCGATGCGTACTGCTCCAAGGTGGGGGACAGTAGGCAGGAGGAGAGGGTTCCCGGTGGTAGGTTGGGGGAGAACAGGACGGAGGTTCTGGTGGGCTTTCGGGTGTAGCCAGGCCTCATGCTAGGGGGGGATGGTCAGGGCGGAAGCTATGGTTGCTGGGAAGGTGGGATGTGGGGGAGGGTAGGGGGCAGGGTGGAGGTCAGGGGTGGGGTGGGGGGATGTGCATGTGCATAGTGGTTGGGGGGGGGGGGCTGGAGGCTTCTGGAACTGGAGACGTCTCCCGTGACAATCGACGATGGTGTGCAATTTTTGCAGGAGATCCAGTCCTAAATAACCAACATATGCATGGCACTTTGAGTCAAAGATGATAAACTTATGCTGGGTGGAGACTTGTTGGTGGGTGTTGGCACGCGTTGCCCGTGTTTCCCCACGGATTGGCTGGGGGCCATCCCCCGCATCCACTAGATGAGTTGAGGTGGGAAAAAGCGGGCCGAAAGCCAATTTATGACGGGAGTAAAAGTGGCTGTAGAGGCACGACCTGGCCGCTCCCGTATCGACCAATAGCCTAGCCTTTACCCCATTCAGTCTCATCTTGTTGAAGACTGGGGGATGGTATTTTTGTGAGGTGGCCCCCGCCACCATGGGGAGGTGCGGGGGCAGTCCTAAAAATCCAGCTGTTGTAGGATGTTGTCTTCCTTTGGCTCCATTTCCCTGGGGTTGGGGTCAGGGCAGTTGGCAGTTAAAGTGTCATCCTCGTTATCCAGGGATGAAACCTTGCAGTGCCCCTGGGTGGCCGCCCTACACCGGGCAGTCTTCAGCTGCTTCCAGATGTTGTGGAGGGGACATTTGTGGCTGCAGGCGGTAAACTCCCAAGGAATGATGGATATGATGTTTGTGTTCTTGGGGTTGGGGTGTCTTCTGGTCGGGTGTGCCCTGGGTATGGGGTGTCGATGGAGGAGTTTGGTAAGGCAGGGGCACCCTTGGGTTGTGGTGTGGTGGCACCCTTTGGGTAGGGAACTTGCTCACGGCCCCGATGTATTGTGGTGTGGAGCAGACGGCTAGGAGACGTCTCACCAGCTGCATATCTTTGTCCAGTTCTCCTGTGAGGTCATGTATGGTAAAATGCTCTCTGATGACACTGGGGAGAATCCTGAGGAGTGTGTTGAATATATGCTGTTCTCGGGTTGCTGCATTAGTTTCCAGGTATGCGGTGGTGACCAGCCGCCTGGCCTGGACAAGAGTGTCGTCTAGGCTGCCATCATAGGTGAGGGCGTTGAGCTGTGATAAAGCCACGAATTTTCCCAAGGATGGTGTGACTGCTTGCGTCACAACCTGGGTGAAGTTTGCCCATGTCAGCTCCGGGACAATCTTGGGAGCGACGTTGGCCACTGCTTTGCCCAGGTAAGGCAGGGTCACTGCTATTTTCTGCCAGTCGTCCTCAAACCCTATGTCCAGAAGCAGCTTGACCATAGATAGGTACGTGCCAATATCACATTGTTCTGGGTCAAATTTGGGCAATTGTACATGAGATTTGGTCACCATTTTGCTATATTTTCCCTTAGTTCCTCATTGGTGCTGACTGGATCAAGAACCACCACTAGCCACCAGTGTTATGCGATGTATCAACTGCTTGCCCTTTGATCACGTGCACTAGCCTAGGGTTCTTTTCTAGACCAGGTCTAAAGCACACAAACAGAGGAACAGGGTACAAAAACTCTTATCAACCAGTCTTACATGTATATTGCCTTAAACTCGTACAATATTGGACACAATGTAGATATGAACAAGTGGCACAATATACTATTCAGGCCTCAGGCACTTTCAGAACCAGAGGGCTCTGGTCTGGGCTACTGGCGTCTCGTCTGCTCCAGGCGGCGGCCCGGTGTAGGGGGAGTCCTGCCGGGTGTGTCCTCACTCAGGGGGCACAGGATTGCTGCCTGGGGCTGCGTCATCCAGGGTGATCTGCTGGGCAGCGTGGAGGGAGGCCCTTCTATTCGGGGGCCTCAGCTGGAGGTTTGGTCCTCAGGTCTTGGACCAAACAGATAGAGTAGGCGCACTTGTCTGCGCCCACCCTGGGGAGGAGGTCACCGTCCGACAGGGCTGGGGAGGGCACACACCAGTGTTCTGGGGACGCCCTGGGGAGTCCATTGGCTGCGGTCACCTCTAGGTTGGGGTACCGTTAGGTACGGTCTGTGGCGTCCTCCTGCAGGTGTCCGACAGCTGGTGGTCTCATGTGGGCGCTGGTTGGATCACTCATATGCCAGGGGTCACGATGGGGCTTTTCCAGACCTCCTCCAGTCACAGATTCTCCTGGAGGCTGCCTCTGTGGGGAAGAGAGGAGGGATGTCTCACTCGGTCGCAGGAAGGGTGGACCGAGGCAGAGATGTCCTCCTTAGGGGAAGTCACAGGGGATGAGGGACTGGTGGTGTTTCGTCCCCCCTGGCGTGGCTAGTGGCAGTCGCTGAGGTCCTGAGAGCAGCAGGGGTAGAGCAGCTAGAGGCCGTCTCTCTCATGCCGGTGTGGCTAGTGGCTGTCACTGGGGCTCAACTTCCGGTATGGGCTGTTGGCAAAGTGTGGCTAGAGGCAGTCACCTGTCCTTTGGTGTGGCTAGTGGCTGTCACCAGTGCCTTACTGGGTGAGGCACAGCTAGTGGCTGTTACTCACCCTCCGGTGGGGCTAGTGGGCATCACTGAGGTCTTGTTCCCCGAGTGGACTGTGAGTGAAGTGTGGGTAGTGGCCGTCACTTGCTCACGGGTGCGGCTAGTGGCCGTCACTTGCTCACAGGTGCGGCTAGTGGCTGTCACCGAGGTCCTGTGAGGTAAGAGGACTACAGGTGAGGTCCGGCTAGTGGTCGTCACCTGTCTGCTGGTGTGGCTGGTGGCCATCACTGAGGTCCAGCTCCCAGGGGCAGCTGCAGAAGGAGAGCATGCAGTGACTCTCTCTCCCCATCTTAGAGCTCCAACAATGATCTATCTATATATCTAGAGCCAGATGCCATAATCCCATAAGGGGAGACCATTTGTCACCGAGTTAGTTGTTTTATGCGAAGGGGAACTAACCCTCCACCAACCCACTTGTTGACACATACGGAACACGTACAGGTAGGTTATGGAAACCATTAAGCTTGTCACTTGTAAAGCCACCCGAAGAGGAAAGGAGTAATAAAAAGTTACAGGAAAGATAGGAGAAATAGGAAGGGAGGAGGACAGATACAGAAAAAGAATGATAAAGGAGAAGGAAGAAGTAGGCAGCACTACATCAAGTGAGGTCATGATGGTCACCACCACCTACCACCAACCAATGCTGCATATTTAAGTATTCAAGACCTCGCAATATTTTCTGTTCAACTACTATGCTTTTGCATGCTTGAAGTTTCTCATGCCAGATACAGGCAGTGCCATCAGTCCACTTGTTTATTCTAACAAAGCAACATGAAATACTTTCTCACTTAAACTCAGTGAACTGAAAGCCTTTTTCCTGATTGTGCCAAACTGCAAGATGGTAAGTGGATTCAACACCACTGCCATCAGATCCCTCTACAAGTTCTCTTGATCCCTCTACAAGTTCTCTTGATCCCTCTACAAGTTCTCTTGAATATGTTTAACTTCACAAACTATTTGGTAACATTAAAAAAAATGCAAATATTGATGTCATGCACTATAACTGCTATATTTTCTGTATAATTTCTAAGCAGGTTCAATAATACCTCAGGCATCCACAAATTTCCTCCCAACATGCAACCCTCCTCTGGTCAAGGGACATCTGTTTCTGGATTAATTTTCAAAGGCACCCCCTTGTGTAGCCATGTACTTTACAATGGTACCTGTAATAAACAAGTGATAAATTTGCAAATTTTTATTACATTTTTTTTTTTTTTTTTGTTCATACAAAAACTTTAGTTGTCGTTCTCCATTCCTTTTACCATAAGCATTGAGGCCCCTTAGCGTGATTAAGAAATTAAATGAGAAAGTATACAGAAGCACACATACAATGAAGTTTTTTGCATTTTGTCATTTTGAGCTTTTTTTTTTTTTACACATAGCTTTCAAAAGCAATCATGATCAACATGATAGGGAAAGCTTTTTTCAAGTAGCTTTTTGTTATTCAGCAGCTTAACTTAATGCTACAAATGTCAGGAGATTTAAGTGAACATTACTATTTTCATGAACTCAACATCCTCACACCTGTAGACCAGAAAACTTCTATTTACCTTAAGATTTACACTTTCTTTTACACTAGTTCAAACTTTGTTCCACTGGGAATCATCATATGCAATACAGGTTTGCATTCACTAAAAAATGTTTGGCTTGGTTAATAAAGAACTCCACTCAGGTATTGCATGTGACAAAATCCTATGAAAATCATTTTAAATATGATCAATGGAAATATATTTGCAAGTAAAGCTTGCAAATAAAGAAATAAAATACTGGTGCCTACTATGACTATACAAAAACTTTGGTGTATGTTTTTTTTTTTTTACAATATTACAAAATGCCACATGAAGAAACAAAAGTCAAAGAGGCAAGATAATTTGTGTACGAAGGATGACCAGTACATAAATCATATACTGGAACAATAAGCAATATGTTGGGGCTATCAAGACGAATAAGGAGCCTTCACTAAAGGAATGAAAACATCAGCAAATTGAATTCAACGACAAAGAAAACAATGATTATGTTAGCTTTCATAAAAATGTGGAATCCAAGCTTCCATACTCTTACATTTAAAGGGTACATCCTTGTACACACAATTAGTTTACCTGATATGCATGTAGTAAGGCTACTCAGCATACATGTTACTGCTCAATATAATGAGCAAATATAATTTTACAACTCACAACCTGTTTTAGCGAAAATTTAGCAAATATTCAAGCCTGCAGGGTATCTGGCAGCAGAAATGAATGCTTGCACCCCATACACAAAGGGTACACATGTATAAACCCCACTAACAATCATTCAAAATTGCAGAATGTAAATACTTTGGCAATAATGAATATCATCAGTTTGGGGTAGAAAATGGGTGTTTGCATTCTAAATTTATAGAATAATCCCTTATACGGTTTATAATATGAAGAGTATATTCATGGCACAATTAAGAAGACACAGTGAGTTTTATTGGACAATACACCCTTTGAATAACATATCAATATTTGCTTTAATTTCAGCGTTAAACTAAATTATTACAAACATTTAAAAAGGTTAGAGTTCACTATAATTTTGATTTATACTTTTACTGACTGAAAAGTACATAACAGCAGTCAGTAGCTGGACATGTTGAAAAGCCTGTCATCAGAGTGTATACTAGTTCATTTGTGGAAAATAGCTTCTTTGAGGGTATAGATACCTCTGGTCCTGAACAACCAGATTTCATTTGAAGAATCAGAGTGACACAAAAGCTTTCACTGAAAAGAAATAAATGAGGAAAGTCTTTAATCTCATAAAGTTCATGCTAATTACAAAACAAGAAAACAAGAGCTGTCTATGTAACCAGACACAAGCAGTGACCTAAACCACTAGCTTATGATCATTTTCATAATTTTTCATTACCATTACTGTACAACTACATCTACTTACATCATATTACCCTTCTGTAATTTTCTACATAACACTGACATGTCAAATTTCTTACTCAGATCTTTCCAACTTTTTATTTGCAAGTAGGTAAAGAAGTGCCTACAAAAAATGCAGGTAGCTGGTGATTCAAAAGTACACAGGAAATATGAGGTCACTGTTTTCATAAGCACCATCAACAATATATGATTTTATCCTCTGTATGCTGAAACATAAGGATACAGTATTGACCTGCTTTGGTTCTTACTGTTCAAGCATTATTTAAACAACAGCATATACATGAGGGTCACAGGCATCTGAATGACAAGTCTTTAGATGGTATAGTGTCATATGCACAAGGGTAGGTCATACATAATGAGTACAGTCATTGGGTATATACTTATGTAGTGTCACAGACAAGATTAAACATGGTTAACACAACAGTACCTTCAAGTGCATCTATGTATAAACACGCCACTTTGCGTATTTATCCCTCTTAGTTGCGTGGGATCACAGACTTGAACACAGCCTTATAGTTGAGGTATAATTATGGAAACTCAATGCAGTTCATCAGGATTCACAGTGAGAGAGCATCAGTTTTGAGATGAACACTTTCAGAGATTTAGTTAATATTCTCTAAGAGAGTTGAATCATACGGTTTTCCTGAAACTGTACTCCATACATTCTGAAAATATGATAAATGTGTCATCATCATCACTATCACAATAAATTTTTCCTTAAAAATATAAACAAAACACAACAAAAGTTAAACTCTCTGATTAATGGCTTAATGGAATTCTATATATTGTCATATCTGAAGACACTCAAAACTGCTGCTCTGGTCACTTTTCACAAAATCTCGTTTTCCATGGATATGATGGTAGTGCTCAACTGCCACTCATCCCCAAATGATAAATGATCATAACCCTCAACTGTAATGGTGAGTCTGACAAAATACCAAACTTAATTTCCACACCACAAAGGTAACATTAATTAGTAGCCAGTAGAATGTTCACAACTTCCAATAAAACATACTGTGTCCAGTACTGCATTTAACACAGTTCCTTAGTAGTTATTGCTTTCAAAGCATTACTTACCTTCCTATTTTATTTCTGACTGATAAATCAACATCTCTCTGAGAATGAATGACTAGCTGATTTGTGAGCAAGAATTCTCCAGTTACTGGTGAATCACTAAGTATGGCATATACTTCACATTCATTTAAAAAAGAAAACTGCAGTTCCTCTCAGATGAAAAAGGTCATTCACGTTAGTTCTCTGCAAATTGAAGTGTGCTGGCTTGTAATAGGTTAATGAGGGTAACGCTTCAACTAGAAAACAAATATATGCTTCAAATGTTACACCATAAAATCTGTCACAGATGTCACTATTAAGAAGAATGGGAAAATGGCTTCCTGATTAACCATGTCAGCCAAGATATCCAGGGACAACAAGACTTGCCACAACTTGTACACTTCTGATGACTGCCATGTTCTCTATGCTACAATTAATTAACAACACACTGAAGTTTTATAGAAGGTGGTTAAGTAGTGCTTACATTCATTTATGAAGGTCTGATGATTTTTGATAAGCCATATACACATCCACATATTTTTATGTTTCTTTGCATTCAGAAAATGTTGGCTACTTCTACAGTGAAAACAGGGTATAAGCTCAAGGTTGTGTAAGTCTGAAGTAAAGTTAGATAAGAGCTATGTAGACAACAATCATTCTCTTAGATGTCACACACTCTGGGACAATAATTACAGATACAGGAGGCAAAGTATGAGGACCTAATCTAGTATGAAGCATCACTAACCTACATAAAGATGTTCAGCAAGCAACAAAAGCACTGAAAAAGTTTATCACCCTAAGTGGCCTCTTTATAGGAAAACTTGTTGCGAACACATTTGTTACACTCATTCCAATAGTCTCAGCAATACTGGGTTACAACGTGGCATTTGCATTAAAAAAAAAAAAAAAAAAAGCCACCAACAACACCACCGACAGGAAAATTATTCCTAACTCCTCAAAATTATACTGAAGTCATTTTTCATCCCCTTTATCTGGCACATCTACTCAATCTGTAAGAGATAAACCTACAAGTTGGTGTTTATAATGCTTTGCAACCACAAAGTGGGCCATTGTGTTATCAAAGCAAGGAGGGCATCTTTATACCAAAAACAACTGCCACTTGGGGTGTTGCATATCAATAAACAATACCATGCATGTACAGAACATTGTAATGCTTAACCCCTTCATTGTGAGGATGTCTTTTATATTACATTCTTAAAACTGCTGGAAGTTATTATTCAGCTCAGGCGAAATCTCGTATAGTGAAAGAGACATAAACACTCTCAATTAACCCTGCATGACAAGAACATCTTTTATACTTTAGTCTTGCAACTGCTGAACAATTTTACTCAAATCAGACAAGACTTTTTCATAATAAAAAGGTTTACTGATACTTGCAATTACTTATAGAGGGGATGATGATCAAAATGGACAGAAGCCTTCCTCATGCCTGTCACTGTTCCACAATGACGTCCGGTTCTAACATTGTGCGCTGTAACTTGAAGCCCTTAGTGCCATCTGGACCCTTGGGCTGTCGCAAAACAGTCATCCTGGGCTTAGACAAGTCGCAATTCAGGTTCTTCAGTCGACTGATGAGGCGGTCTGGACGTTGAGTTGGAGCATTTTTGGACCTGTTGTGGGTTGGGTGAAAAAATTTAACCTTACATTTTTGGACTTGCTGAGGGTTGGTTAGTTTGAAATAATTTTACCTTACTAAAAGAAAATTAACAACACCTTGGGAATGACATGAAGAGAAAAATGTGGTGGAAGGACTCACATGGCAGGGTACAAGAAAAAACAAGAGGACATGAAAATATTTCACCAATCCAAATGTTATGGTTTTAATTCCAGCTATACTTGAAACACTGCTGTGGTGGCTCAGTGGTACCAACTCATCTTGTGATGCATGTGCCCTGTTGAGCAAACGCTGTGGCAGACATTTAACCAAAGAAGCGTAAGCCATGGTTCCCTAGCTGTGTTTATTGGGAGAATGCAAGGCATACTTCAGGCTGTGTCTTATAAAAGCTGCACTTAAAATTTCCCTACTATAACCAAGAAAAAGAAAAGTGTTGGTATTTCACAGAAGCATCCCTTCTGATGTCCCACTGCCACCTAGCACTGTCCCAGTTTCACTCTAGATCCCAAGGTGGGTGTTAATTACTATTATCTCACTAATGCAATGTTCTGCATGCTGCTATGCCCAAATAAAGACTGATTATATGTTCTTCTTCACTCTCATATCTTACATATTTATCAATGCACTTAGGAAGAATATTTAATTTTTAGTTAATTTTTGCACTCTGGGGAGGGTCATGGGAAAGGTCACTGCACATGCCATGGGTTAAGTAGGTGTCAGTATTATGCCCAATCATACAACTGCATATACTGGTACCCTGTCTGTTCTACAAATAGCATACACAGATTCTGACAAACAGCTAATAAAACGTTTCACTTTCACATTCTAACAGGCAACTCTTTCCATTTGTATTGTATAAACACTGGGAAAGGTTGATTCTGGTTATCACTCATCATGCAAGAGTCCTGCAGTGGATTTAATATACGTACACAAAAATACAATATACAGACACTGAAAAAAAGATATATTCTTTCAGTTAGGAATTAAAATACCTCACTCCTAATCTAGCCCGTGCCAAAACAACATGTGAATAGCAGTGCTCTACTGCACGTTGCATTATTTATGGGCAACGAGTGTGACAGACATAATGCGAACAGTTGTGCAAGTACCTGCTATGTGCATTCACCCTTTTATGACAATGTATTTATGTGCCATCAAATGCAAACCAAATTAAATGATCCTCTCCTAGTTGATAATGTTTTCCTTCAAGAGGGAATTAATCCGTTCCATGCCGGGTCTATATATACAGTAAACCCTTCAAGAGCCGAACTATATGGGGCTCTACCCTGGTTCGAATTACCGATTTTTCCGGATTACCGAATTTTCACTCCCCCAAAATTGCTAAATTACCGAATTTTCACCCTCCAAAATTGCTAAGACAATACCTATTACTTGTCCTTTCAACACTAAATTAAAGAAGCATATATAAATAAATAAGTTATGACAAAAAACAATTTAGTGCATTTAATATACATTTAACCCCTTCAGTGCTGGGTGTATTTTCATTTTGTTCTTGCTGCCAGCAGACAATTTTAGTCAGTGTAGGTTGGATCTGTGGAAGTGCACGGGGTTGGTACAGCCTTCAGTATGAGAGTCCAGTCCTGAGTGCCATAAAATCGGCTGGAGGAAGCGTAAAGTAGAAATAGACGTCACAGTACTGAAGTGGTTAATTGGTAGAAAATCATTCACAGAGGCAGTACAGACCGACGGTAGTGTGTGTTGGAGATGGATTTTCACCCCCCCAAATTGCAATAACAATACTTATTACTTGTCTTCTTAACACTAAAGTAAAGATACAGTGTATAAATTAATAAAGAAAGACAAAAAAGAAAGACCAGTGCACATAATTTGCCTTTCGTCAGAGGAGGCAGAATCGTCGGCAGTTTGTTTTGTTTTGGAGACGGAGTTGGTGGAGGTGGGTGAGTTCACATTTTAACATAAATTCTAAACAGTGCCCAGTATTTATTTCACTCTATATTAAGAACTAAACTTAAATGTAATCACTGTAATAGACTGCAATGTAACACTTTCAGTAATAATAGTACTGAACTTTAATCATGATCACTACACTAAGTCACATGCGCACACTTTTTTTTTTTTTAGCTTCATTCCTTTACGACTAGAGGTGCCAGTATCACTTCTTTTAAGCTTTGAACCTTCCATGGCAAGGCAGAAGACAAAAGGAGAGCACTGCTCAGCACTTGATGACAGTAAGAATAGCGCAACTACCGTCTCCAAAAGCAAGCAGCAGACTGGTGCCACGTGTCCGCCTGGCGCCATTTCTCCCCCTACTTTTGCATTTCGGCCTACTTTCATATGTGGTCTCGGCCTGAGTTTGGCTAACTGAAGATTCCGGCTTCTATAAGTTCGGCTTATGCAAGGTTTACTGTATATGGACAAACCTACACTGGGACAAAATGCCGAGTCTGTACAGGCATACCCTGGTTTAACGATGCAACTGGTTAAGTAAAAACCCATCGCTAGGCGGGGTATCGTATCTCAGGGTAGATTTAACATGTAAAGTATTGGGATGTGTTTTTGAGCCTTGCATTTCCCCCCAACCAAGTCCTAAACCCATCCAAATGAGTTCAAAAAAAAGTTTAAAGCCAATCTAAATGGCCTAACAGCTGTAAAAGAAGCTAACATAAGCCAAAAACCAGTGCCCGTCTCACTTGTACTCAGTCAAGGTCACTGGAGAATGTGATCTCCGACTCGTACTCAAACTTGGCAGAGAAGAAGCAGCAGTGTTGTATACAGTCCCATGCGTTGTACTCAATCGCACCATCAGACAGTCCCGAGACAATTAAATATCGTATTTGCCAGTGAGTAGAATGGCTCTTGAACCTCATAAAAAAATGCCCAAAATTGGGGGTTGTCCTAAACACCAGGTATAAAATTATAACCTCTACATAGCTCGGTTGCTAGGGTGAGAAGTGGTTGGAAGAAGTTCAGGGAGCTGTTGCCTCTCCTGACACTGAAAGGACTCTCCTTATGTGCTAAGGGGTCTTTGTATGCAGCATGTGTTAGGAGTGTGATGCTGTTTGGTAGTGAGACCTGGGCAGTAAAGGAAGAGGATATTCGCAGGTTTAAACGTACAGAAATGACAATGATTAGGTGGATGTGCAGTGCGTCCCTGCGTGCAAGGCCTGGGGGGGCTGGGTTTACGATAAAAGAGTTGAGAGGTAAGATGGGATTGGTATTGGTGTTGTGATGAGGAGATGTAGGCTGAGGTGGTTTGGACATGTGGAGAGGATGGGGGATGATAATTGGGTACAGAGGGTGAGAGGTGTTACTATTGGGGGAGAGGTTGGGAGGGGTAGACCGAGAAAGACATGGGACGAGGTCATTAAGTGTGACTTAAGGGTTAAGGGACTGAACAGGGAGGCTGCCAGGGATCGAGCAGTGTGGAAAGCCACCATTAGGTGACCAAGGCCGACGCATGCAAGCATGTTGGAGCCTTCAAAAACGAAACGAAAACGAAACGATCTGTTCCTTTCTACTGTTTCTCTCACTATTTTCTCTTTTTTCTTCAATATTTTCACTATATTTTCTTCCATTTTTTCTTGTTCATTTCCCTTTCTTCCTGAATAATTTCCCTTAAACTGACCACTTCTTTCTGTTGTTCTTCCACATGTGCCCACTTTGCCTTCTGCTCTTCTAACACACTACTTACCTTCTCTGTTTTGTTACAGCTCTCTTCTAGTTTTCTCCTTAATTCAATATTTTCTCGTTTCAAATTCTCGATCTCCTGGCTCGCTGTCTCACTGGCCTGTATCAAACTCTGTATAGTATTCTTAGTATTTTCAGGCATGTTTCTTGATACTAGTTCCTCCACTTTGTTTTCTAGTTCACTAATTCTCATAATCAACATTTTGACCAAATCCATAATGTTTATTTCAGTCAAAACCTGGAAATTCCAGTTCCCCAATGTTTACACTGTGTGTGTGTGTGTGTGTGTGTGTGTGTGTGTGTGTGTGTGTGTGTAATTGTGATATACAGGAAATGAGATACGCTTGTGGGGTCCCGTCTCTATTTCTCAATAAGTCAAATTTTGCCTTAAACTCGTTCAAGTTTTTAGACTGGATTATCTCTTTGTCCAGGCTATTCCACAGGTCTATGCATCTATAAGGAAAGCTATATTTCTTGATGTCCTTCAAGCAGCTTGGCTTCTTTAGTTTCATACCGTGTCCTCTTGTTACCCTCTCATCCCACACAAACAGATTTTCTCTGTCAATTTTATCTACTCCTATCATGGTCCTGAACACTGCAATCATGTCGCCCCTCTCTCTCCTTTCCTCTAAGGAAGGTAAATCTAGCCTTTCATGCCTCTCTCTGTATGACAAATCTGCCAGCCTGGAGACCATCCCGGCTGCTGTTCTTTGTATTCTCTCAATCTTGGTTATATCTTTCTTTTTGTGTGGGGACCACACTACTGCTGCATATTCTAACCTGGGGCGGATCATGGCCACTATCAATTTTTTCATCATCCCCTCATCCATGTAATGAAATGCCACTCTTATATTGGTCAAGAGTTTATATGTCTCTCTAACTATCTTATTTATGTGCTTTTCAGGTGACAAACTATCCTGGACCAGCACTCCCAAATCTTCCTCTTCTCTCACTTTTCTAACTGGTTCATTACCCATCAAATATTTCAATGATGGCCTCTTGGTACTTTTACCCATTTCCAATATTTTACATTTTTTTGCATTGAATTTCATTTCCCACATCCAGCTCCAATCATGTATCCTATCCAGATCCTCCTGTAGCATTTTACAGTCCTCTTCAAACTCTACCTTTCTCAAGATCTTTGCATCATCAGCAAACAAGCTTGCATAACTGTTCACTCCATCTACCATATCATTTACATAAATCAGGAACATTACTGATGCCAACACCGAGCCCCGTCGGACACCACTTGTTACTTCCCTCCATCCAGATGTCCTGTCCTTTATTACTGTCCTCATTTGTCTGTCACTCAAAAAGTCTCTCATCCATTCCAGGAGGCTTCCCTTCAGTCCTCCGATATGCTCTAATTTCCATATTAGTCTCTTGTGGGGTACCTTGTCGAAGGCCTTCTCCAGATCTAAGTACACANGAACATTACTGGTGCCAACACCGAGCCCTGTGGGACACCACTTGTTACTTCCCTCCATCCAGATGTCCTGTCCTTTATTACTGTCCTCATTTGTCTGTCTCTCAAAAAGTCTCTCATCCATTCCAGGAGGCTTCCCTTCAGTCCTCCGATATGCTCTAATTTCCATATTAGTCTCTCGTAGGGTACCTTGTCGAAGGCCTTCTCCAGATCTAAGTACACACAATCCACCCAACCGTCTCTCTCCTGTAGCACGTCAATCACCCTTGAGTAAAAGCTCAACAAGTTGGAAACACATGACCTTCCACTTCTGAAGCCAAACTGACTTTGTCAAAATAATCACCTCTTCCAGATATTTTATCCATCTATCTTTCAGGATTCTCTCACACAATTTCACAACCATGCTGTTTAGGGACACTGGTCTATAATTCAGGGGTTCTTCCTTGTTTCCTCCTTTATAGATTGGTACCACATTTGCCCTCTTCCATTCTCGAGGCACTTTCCCGTCTTCCAAGGAGCACATAATTAAATTGTGAATCTTATCCGCCAGTTGTTCTCTGCATTCTTTCAGTACCCAATTAGAGATTCCATCCGGTCCTGGGGCTTTCCTTACAACTATAGTTCCCAGTAATTTATACACTTCCTGCATTTCCACTTTTATATCTTTTATCACTACATTTCTAATCACTCCCTCTCCCTCCACAAACTCCCTTTCCTTAGTGAAAACCGATTGGAAACATATGTTCATTATTTCAGCCTGCATTACTGCATCCTTGTAGACCTCTCCTTCTACTTTCAGTTTGGTGATTCCTTCCCTTTGCTTCAATTTGCCATTAACAAATCTATAAAACAATTTGGGTTCAACCTTACATTTGTCAATTATACCCTTTTCAAAGTTCCTTGCTTCCTCTCTACGTATTCTTGTATATTCATTTCTAGTTCTTTTATATTCTTCCTTTGCTCTGTTATTACCTCTCTTTCTCCATTTGTTCCATGCCATGTCCCTCTCTTTTTTCGCTATCATACACCTATTAAACCACTCCTTTTTCCTGTTTTCTTTCCCACTTGCTCTTGGCACATATTTTTCCACTCCCAAATTGTAGAGGTCTAAGAAGATATTCCACTTTCTGTATCTCTCGTTTCTCTGAATTTTCTCCAGTCTGCATTTTCGAAAAATTGTCTCAATTCCGCAAAGTTTGTTTTCCCAAAGTTGTATCTTCCTTGTCTATAAAGCTCATCTCTTGGCATCACGTTCCCTGTTATCATCTGGAACTCAATGACCACATGATCACTTTTTCCTATAGGACACAGATAATTTAAAGATTCAATTACATCAGGTACTTTGGATAGTAGCAAATCTAATCTTGCTCATGTGTCATCACCTCTGAATCGTGTCTCTTCTTTGACCCACTGCGTCATTACATTATTCATTGCCACATTTAGCAATTTAGTGCCCCACGAATCTTTGCTGCCTCCTGAGTCCCATTACAATTAAAGTCACCCATTAGGATTATATTGTTGCTTTTCTCGATCACTTTCTGTAGATAACTAACCAAGTCTGACAACATCTGGTATTCATCGTCATTCCATGCTCTCGTCTTAGGGGGAACATATACCACTGCCATATCTCTCTTACCATTCTCCCCAGTTTCTAATTTCATATTTATCACTTTGGCCCTGTCCTCTGCCATTTCCACTGTATCTACATTTATATTGTCTTTCACTGATATCATCACTCCTCCTCCCGTTTTTTCTTTTCTGTCTCTTCTCCATAATTTGTATCTCCCATCTCCCATATGAATATCAATATCTTCTTTCAATTTATTCTCTACAAAGCACATAACATCAGGTTCGTGTACCCTCAAAAAATCATTGATTTCTAACCTTGCCGATATTAGTCCATCAATGTTTGTGTACGCCACTTTCAAACTTTTTTTACCATTTTTTATACTCTCTTCTCTCCTTCCCTCCGTCGGTACCACTTGCTCAATTTCTGGTCCATAACTCTCCAACAGTTTTTATACTCTCTTCTCTCCTTCCCTCCGTCGGTACCACTTGCTCAATTTCTGGTCCATAACTCTCCAACAGAACTCTGTCTTCTCTTCCTCCATTCGCTGTTCGTTTTTTATCTTTGCTTCCTTTACTAACTCCTTTAATTTAGCTCTTTCCTCTTCGTTTGCATCTCTCCTAATCCAAACATTTTTAAACCCCTCTTTATCTGACAATTTCCACGTTCTACTTATGATTTCATTCACTATTACTTGGGACTTAAACCTTACTTTCAAAGGCCTTGCCCCACCATCCTCGCACTTTCCTAACCTAAACACTTCTTCAATCTCTTCTTGGGTTTCATTATTTCCCTCCATAACCAGTGATATTATTTCTTTAGCCTTGCTCAGTTCCTCTCTCTTTCTTTAAGGTCTTACTGTCATTCGTTTTTCTTTTATTCCTGAGATTATCACACATTTTTTCTTGTCTGCTACATCCCTGACCAAAGATTCTCTACTTCTTAGTACGCTAACCACTTCCTTCTCCACTTTTTCCTTACTTTGTTGTTCTATGATCTCCTTCAAATTTACATTTCCTTCCTCCTGTATTTTCTTCCACCCCTTATGTTGCTCTTTGATTTCCTGAATGTGCTCATCTTGCCTCCTTGATTTTGATTCGTACTCCTCTAGTTTACTTTTTATTCTGTCCCTTTCGTCTTCCAACCTCTTATTCTCCCTCTTGAGCTGTTTTATTTCACTTGATGCGGATTCGTTACTCAACTTTAATTCTGTGACTTCTTTTTCTTATTCCTCACTACATGTGCTAACTTTTTCCAGTTTACTCTGTAGGACTTTGATCTCTCTCTCCTGTTCTAAGGTTCGTTCCTGTAACTCTCTAATTACTTCCCATACCTTTTTTAACTCTTGGACATTCCTCTCTGCTATTTTCTCTACTCCTGCTACTCTTGTTTGTTGCAGCTTATCACTTCCTTTACCTACATTTTCTTCGGAGAAGCCCACAAATTCCCCCTCACCATCTTCCGTCTCTCTCCGTCATGATACAACCATATGGAAACTTTCTTTTTCACTGTCTTGTATTTTTAGGGCCGAAACTTGCGTTTTTTTTCAAACTAATATCCGACGGGACCAGCACTCACGCATTCAACCACATAATCACAATAGGCTATCTCCTTTTCATCGCTAGTTCAGCGATTATTTCCCCTCGATCCAGGAGCAGCTCCGTCTCTCTCTCTCTCTCTCTACGACCCGAGTGTGTGTGTGTATGTGTGTGTGTCCAAAGCAGTGCACCCAACATGTGAGGCCTGAGGTGGCCGTTGTTAACATTTCTGCTTTACTGTCAACATCAAAATGCATTAATTTCTTGCTGCAGTGTGCTGATAGTTATATCATATACTGTTCTTTTAACACATCCTAGTGTTCTGTGCTTGTATTAACAGTGGGAACAAGAGTGTTAAGCATGAAATCAGCTTGAGATGTAGCTGCCAGTTAAGAATGATAGGTGGGGTGGGGGATGGTAGAGGTATGGGGGATGGTAGAGGTATGGGAGAGGGTTGGGAGCTGGGGTAGAGGCGGGTGGAGCTTGTTTCATCCCCCCCTCTCCTCTTCCCTGGGTATACACTACAGGGATAGGAAAGGGGCGTGCCCCTGGGCAGAAATTAGTGATTGTGAGTGAACATCTTTTTTCATTTCTAACTACATACAGAATTTCTCTTTACTGGTACAAAAATGAATAATACTGTACTTGAACAAAAAATTACTGTAACACAGGCACACTACTGTACTGCACAGAACACCATAAAGCAAGTCATAATATAATGGGTCCATAGAAAATGGGGTATTGTGAGGTAAACTAGTCCTCAATAGCGTCGCTGCACCTCATCTTCGATACCATATTTCTTTTGCTATTTTTCCCTTCATTTTCAAGCAGCAGACTTTTTCAGGCAACAGACACTCATCCCTCCCTATTAGCCCATTGATTCAAGAGTCGACTGTATATATGAACACTGTTTTGCATACATCTGCGCAAAAGTATTTGTCTCCCCCATAGTATACCCAGTACAAAAACCAGAAAAAACTGTCAGCTGGCATTGTAAAGTGTGAGCCAAAACCACAAGACAGCCTTAGAACGAGAAAAACGGACACAAGGTACGAGTGCAAAGACTGTGATGTTGGCCTGTGTATCAACCCTGCTTCACAGAGAACCATACTGTACATTTGAGAATTATTAAGCAGAAGAACAAGGAACATGTGTGTGTGAGTGTAAATAATGTAAATAATATAGGTAAATGTAAGTAAATAGAAGTATATCACGAAATCAAGTAACGTAAGAAAAATATAATAATGTATGTAAGAAATGTGTGATTTACCATGGCTAATGTGACTCTGTGCAGCATAAGTGTTTACAGTGCCTTATGCGAATGATTATAGTGCCTTACACTGGGGGGGGGGGGGAAGTGAATGTGAAAATGCATAAAATTAGCATGGAACCCAAACTTATCATCATAGTTCCGACTGTGGCCACATTATGTAAACCAGGTTGTAGTTCCACATTACAAGTACTCCAAGCATCCATCCACTCCACACCAAAATGGACTATCTATCCACATCAGCTGCTGAGGGTAACTGAAAGCAGCCATCCGACACAAATTTGGGCATGCTGGATAAAAAACATGTTTCAAGCGGAAAATAGCTGAGGTGAGCACTTTTACTATCACAGGTTTATTTTAACCACCTGTAAGATCTATTTATTTTACATATTATATATATATATATATATATATATATATATATATATATAT
>JAGKTI010010700.1:0-11161 GCA_018397915.1 Birgus latro
TACACTCCACATGTACCACATATCACAATACACTCCACATGTACCACAGTGTAATGCCTCCTCCCACACCACACTGCCACAATACACTCACCACATACCACAGTATAATACCTACTCTCACACCACATTCACCACACTATCACAATACACTCCCCATGTACCACAGTGTAGTACCTCCTCCCACTCCACAACACACTCACCATATGCACAACACACATGCACCACACTATTACACCACACTACAACAAAACACTCATCACATGTACCACAGTGTAGTACCTCCTTCCACACCACAGCACACTCACCACACTATCACACCACAGTGTAATACCTACTCTCACACCACACCACATTCACCACATGTACCACACTATCACAATACACTCCCCATGTACCACAGTGTAGTATCTCCTCCCACTCCACAACACACTCACCATATGCACAACACACTTGCCACACACATGCACCACACTATTACACCACACTACAACAAAACACTCACTACATGTACCACAGTGTAGTACCTCCTTCCACACCACAGCACACTCACCACACTATCACACCACACTACCACAAAAGACAGTCCTTCAACATATATATCTTTGGGGCTGCCAGGATTTCTGTTGTCAGTCAAGTGGGATTACAAGTCAAGATATACTAATATGTTGCAAATATTCTTCAAAATTGCATAATCTGGATCTAATAGGTTTATCATCTATTGACAAAGGAATAAAATATAAGAATTAATTTTTATGCCTAGGGAAGGTGGGGGGAGGGAAACACTCTCAGTACAGGCGTTGGGAGGGTTAGATGCTTGTAATGATTTTGAGGACTATGGCATCAGTGTTTCTCTTCCAATTTCTCTCCCTGTCTCTCTTTTCTGTCTGTCTCTCACGCTTTCTCTTTTATTTCTCTCTCTCTCAGTTTTATTTCCAGCTAAAACCACTTGAGGTAGGAGCCAGGACAAAGAATGAAAAAGCTTTGAAGTGGGAGAAGGTATCAGGGCTCCCTCTCTCTCTTTTTTTCCCCTCTCTCAATTTTATTTCCTGTTGAACCACTTGAGACAGGAACCAGGAACAAAGAATGAACAAGCATTAAAGTGGGAGAAGGCATCAAGGTCTCTCTCTCTCTCCCTTTTTTTCCCCTCTCTCAATTTTATTTCCAGCTACAACCACTTGAGACTGGAACAAGGAACAAAGAATGAACAAGCTTTAAAGTGGGAGAAGGCATTAGGGTCTCTCTCTCTTTTCTGTCTGTCTGTCTCTCTCTTGTTTCAGTCTGCCTGTATCTCTTTTATCCTCTCTCTCTTTGCCTCTTTCTATTTTATTTCCTGATAGAACTACTTGAGACAGGAGCCAGGAACAAAGAATGAACAAGATTTAAAGTGGGAGAACCATCAGTATCATGCCTAGTGATGTGGACTAATAATAATCATCATCATTGTAACCAATTATTTTTCAATCACTGTAACCATTTTTTCTTCTTTTTCAAGCGATCGTCACCACTACTCACTCCATTTTTATTTATTTATTTATTTTTTTATTTTTTTTTGGCATATGGATGAAATATATAGGGTCATAAAGCAACGAGGAAAGCCAAAAGAGTGAGAAACTAGCAAACTGCAAGCTCACAGAAATGGCTCGTCACTCATTCACTCACCATTCAAAGCCCTGACAAACAGACAGACAGAAAACACACACACACACAACCATGGGGACATCACACATCCTTGCTCAAACACCATCCAAAGGCCAGACTCATCCATACAGATGGACAGAGGAATACACACACATACACAACCATGGGGACATCACACATCCTTGTTCACTCCAACACTGATGTTAATCCACCGTCATCTAGCCTCTGGTAAAGTGTCTATTTTCGTACACTGAAGAATGAGGGTTCATGCCCTGCCAAGCTGATAAACTTTGGAAGCGTTCTTCTGACCAAGTACCTCTGGCGGACATAAGGGGTGCTGTGGTTGAACCAGTGTCGCATACTATACAGTATGCTTGCACCCAGTTGGCTTGCGCAGGCCGATTACACTTGGTTCACAGACTATACACATATCCAAAGCCACTCCAATACAACAATCACACTTACAAGCTCTTCTCACCCTACATACAATCTCTGCAGAGCACCACATGGTGGAGTGGAGCCTGATACACAAGAAAGATACTTCCTTTCTCTCTCTCTCTCTCTCTCTCTCTCTCTCTCTTTCTCTCTCTCTCTCTCCAACTCTATCATCCCCTCTCCCCCCATACCCCTGTCTCCTTCTCCACCCTACTCCCCAACCCCACACCCACAACACACCAAAACAACTCTTAAAACNAAGAAAGATACTTCCTTTCTCTCTCTCTCTCTCTCTCTCTCTCTCTCTCTCTCACAAAATCACAAACCAAAATGACTGTATGCTTATGAAAATACGGCAAATGACATGTGATTTGAAACAGTCTGTCAAAACAGTTCAGTCCATTGTAACACCAGTATCTTTCCATATAGTTATAAAATCTGAAACAGCTGAAGGTGACATTACAATGGCACATTTTGCCATATTAATACAAATAAGAATAGAAATATAAAGATAACACATTACAATTCAGCACATACATACCTATAGTCAGTCTGTTTTCATCTGACAAAACCAGGCAACTTTTACAACTTCAGTACTAAATCATTGATGTATAAAATTCAATAGGCCTTAGTGATGAGGTAAGGATGAGTCTCTTTGGTTACTAGTCAGATTAACTCTCCAGTCTGACTACACTTGGCTATAAACCAAGCTGAGAGGATATGAATCTTTGTGGCTATATAAAATTTGACAGGCCATGGTGATGAAGTAGGGATGTCTCCTTGGTTACAAGTCAAATTCACTCTCCAGTCTGACATAATAATCCAAGCTAAGAGGTTATGAATCTGTCAGGTGAAAACAAACTGACTACAGAATAAATCAAGAGAAGTAAACGAGCACCAGAAAACATACCCTCATCAATATATAAATGTACAGTTGGCCACAAAAAAATAAATAAAATAAAATAATAAATAAATAAAAATCAAGCCCCCCCGCCAAAAAAAAAATGCCCAAATCGACAAATAAAAGTACAGTCAGCCACAGAAAAAAAAAAAGTTAACAGAAAACATTAGCCATATTAATGACAAATCTTCGTACTGTATATAAAGGGCAAAATCTCAACTCATTAATTTCTGACATGAATGAAGGGAATCAAGTGGGGATGTTTAATGATGGGAATTAACTCAGAATGATTGTTATTCTTGGATGTAAATGAAGAGAAACAACCCAAAATGCTCTTTAATCTTTGACATAAATGGACGTTAACTAGGATGCTTGCTTGTGTTTATATTTTCAGTGCTATTCAGGGCAGTATTTTTTTTTTATTGCAGAAAACAAACACAAGACTTTAAGAAATAATAAACAAAAGAGAGACTAATTCAAGATCCATTAATTATGAAATTCCTGTACACAGTGTATTTAAAAGACTTGGAGGTCATAGGCACGGGGAAATACAAATTAAGGAAGACAATTTCTTAGCTGACCTGTAGCCAATTAAAATCATCCAAACAAAGATGACAGGTGTATATTTTTTCCTGTGGCAGACTGTGCAATACATCACTATAACATAGAAATAATATAAAATGTAAAAATAACATATCAGAACAAGAAAATAGGCATGAAATATAACACAACCAGTATCAAACATCTTGCAAGTACTGTACAGCACAAACAATAATAATAGTAATAAAATAATAATAATAATAATATGCATAATTTACTGGGGTGTCTTCTGGGCAGCATAGGAGGCTTGCTAGGAAATAATGCTAGGAAATCACCCCAGCCAAAAAGAAGACAAGCCACTTTCACTGAACTAACACCGGATTTTGTTCAATGGAGGGAAATGCTGTACGGTCAAGGGCATAAAAAATAACGTGGGCAACCTTTCTATCAAAAAATTCTAGCAGTTTATCTAGCTAACACTTATAACTATCTACTACCTATGTGTATCTGCATCATGTTTATCTGTCTGTATACTTGTCTGTCTACTATCCATGTGCATGTGTAAATTTACCGGTCTGTCTGCGTACTTTTTTATCTGTCTGTCTATCAACTTGAAATAATGTTGAGTTGATGCAATAGCATAGCAAGGAAACATGCTAATCATGAAGAAGTGCAAAGGTTTCAAAATCATCTACTACTGATATACCCCGGGAATTTGCTAACTATACTCCTGTTACTCCAACCTGGCATAAATAACCACATCAAGTTTATCAAATAGAATAATGCTAGTCATGAATAAGTGTCATGGGAAGGATGGAGACCTGCAGACTAATATAAATAAATACTATCTATCTATTGCCAGATGCCTTAATCCTGTAAGGGGTGACCACAAACTAATCGCCTCCATGTCGCCCTGTCCCCTGCCATTTCACTGCCCTGCTCCCAGCTCACACCCCCTTCTCTCATATACCTCTCCACTCCATCCCTGCATCTCATCCTTGCCCTCCCCCTCCCTCTCCCCCCCCTCCATACATACATAGGTTATAAACTAAAGATCATAATCATCCTTAGATCCCCAAGAATCACTCAGAAAAAAAAAAAAATCTGGTGTTGGAATAAAGACATTTGCTCTCCCACTTACATTATTTTGAGCTATGAATGATTTACTAACTTGAGATTTTATTAGGCCTTGTGATTTGTCTTACTGCTTAGCTGATAGTGCCAAGAACTGACTCCTGGCACTGCATCATCATCACTATTGTCTATTAGCAAGTAAAATGAGTGCCTAGATGAAATAACTGCACTTGTATACCCCAGTGGTGGAATGATTTAGTTATGGAGCCTGGCACTGCTGCTGATCACAGTTATCATCATCATCAGCAGCAGCCTTAACTCCTTTTCCCACCTAAGGATGAGGTGTGGAATTCTCAGGAAACCTTTCCTAGGTAGGGGAGCAACTGTTAACATATCCTGTCCACATCAATTTGGCTTCAAAATGATTTGGAAAGGATGCAGAGCCACAATATTGCTATCCTTGTCTTAATCTGCTTCTGAGTTATGGGAATTAGGCCACCAAAGAACAAAAACCTCTGCCAAGTCAGGGTGGACAAACCAAATAATGTGCAACTCACATATTTCAGGAGGGGGGTAGTAGCTGTAGTAGTAGCAGCAGCAGCACCAGCCAACCTCAGTGGCAGCAGCGGCACCAACCAACTTTGGCGGCAGCAGCAGCTCCAGCCAACCTCAACGGCACTGACCAACCCAAGTGACAGCAACAATCCTAGCAGCAGCAGCACCACCACCACCATCCACAGCAGTGAAAGTCACGCAGGTGGCCTCTGAAAATACAGTATGACAGGTTTTTAGGAGATACCTCAGGTATGTTGATGATTTAACGCTTTCTTTGTGGAGGAGTTCAGTACTGATGTTTATTAACACCCACAGTATTAGTGCTGGAGAGGGATACCTTTATGTGGTGGAACCAATAGGACTGGGGGGGTGGAACTGCCTGCTTATATTAACATTTCTCAGTCCCATCCATATCCACCAAAAGGAGACTGCAGGAATACAAAAGGGTAGTTCTCCCTGCAGTCCACTTAGCCCCAGGTCCTTATGCTTCTTGTGGGATTGTACAAGGTTGACTGATGTGTGGGTGGGTGGGTAATCTCGCAGTACACACAACTTGCCATAATGTGCCATTTGTTTATCATTACAACATTGGTATGTGTTGGGATGTGGAGTGCTAATTTCAAGAAAGAAGGGGTCCTCTTTGCCTATGTTAGAATGATAGTGGCACACAGGAGGATGAGTCTTTTTAGTAACAAGAGGCACACAAGAAGATGAGTCAAGTAACAGGCACTTGGCTCTGGTTTCTGACAACCATGTGATAACAATATGAAGCACATAAAAGAGTATGGGAAGGAAGGGTACTCTCAAGGAGGACTGAGAAATATGAAAGGAAGAGCACAATCCTGGCAAAGATTCTCTGTGAACTTTTGGGCATAACAATACCAATGGAACTCAAACTGCCATTCCCCGCCGCATCTGACTTGCACACATGTGCAAAGACACACACACACAAACACACACACATATATATATATATATATATATACCAAGGACTTTCTGACCATCCAGCCCCAATTCCTTACCTTGATTCCTGTAGTTCGTTCTTCCCTGGGTGGCACCACTCCATCAAAAACCTCCAGCCACCTCTTGGGAATTGAATGTATGCAAGGCTGTCACCCAAACTGAGGCATCTTGACTAACAGACCGCCAGACACCTGAAACAAAAAGTCATGCCTGAAGACACTCTGATCCGTGAGAGCAAGAAAACTGCTCCGCAAGATGAATACATGCATGTAAACCAGTATCATCATCATTGGCTCATTTCCCACCTATGAATACACTAAGGTGGGGTTCAGAGAGCAAGAGAAACACATATTCACATTGTGATAGGGTTCAGTGAGCAACAAGAACACACACATTCACAGTAAGTAGGTTCAAAGGGCAAGAAAAACACAGACACAATGTGCAGGGCCAGATTTACCTACTTGTGGGTCCCAGGCCAGACTCATCAGTGGGCCTGCAAATTTATAGAAATGTTTGCATGTTTCAATATATATATATATATATATGTAGCAGCCGTGGCTCAGTGGGTTAGAGCGCTCCGCTCTGGCCGTAGGGTCGGAGGATTGAATCCACCCAAGGGTCATTGGTAGACATCAGGAAGGGCATCCGGTCATAAAATGCTACACGCTCCAAAATCCAAAAAAGGCCAACGCATGCAAGCATGTTGCAGCCTTCAAAAACGAAACGAAACGATACAAAAAATTATGATTTAGAGGTGAGTGAGGCATAGGTGGTCAGAACTTGCCAGCATAGTATAAGTAAGTATCAGACATGGAAATCATCTTTTCTCACATTTTATGCATTAAATTATTGGATACAAAGCATCAAGTACAGTAAATGATGTAAATTGTTACCAGAAAAATGGTTAGGTTAGGTTAGGTTATGACTGGACGTGAAATTCACTGGCATTCACCTTTTTTCATAGCTGGTGCACTTAAAAACCATGCATGAAAAAATTAAATTGAAAGCAGGAAATTATGATTAACATTTAGGGAAATTTTTTAACACATTTACAGCATGCTGAAAACAGGTTAGACATGAAAAACATTATGGAAATCATCTTGCACACAGTTTATGCATGAGATTAATGATATGGAAAGAACAAAACAAGGAATTTTGATGAAGTTAGGGTACTTACGAAAAAGAAGCCGCCGTCCTGATGTATAACTCGCTCTATCATCTCAGACTTTGACATGAAGAAATTGCACCACACACACCTTTGCAATTGACAATCACCAGCACTTCTTACCAACACTTTCCACAACATTTTTTTTGCATAACTGGGATCACATCACTGCACTGTACATAACAGTAAATTCCCGTGTGGTCTAGTGACGAGTCCTGGAGCCTTGCGAACTTCTCAGCAGCAGTTTTCAGCTCCGTTCCACGTATCAACACACCAGCAGCACGTTGTTGTCGATACCAAATCAGCGTGGATCGGTTGATGTCTGCATACTTAGGACTAAACATCACCTTCCTCTCCACGTTTCGTTTGGTCTTCAAAGTGAAATCAGCCGTGTACTGCTGTAGTTTGTCTCAGGACTTCTTGATATCAAACAAGGTGGAGCGAGGGAGATTGAATTCACGACGAATCCGTGATGTCGGCCACCCGGCGTCCACCTTTTCCAATACCCTTCCCTCTTCTTCTCCAGAGTCAGAACCACTTTCTTCCTCTTCTCAGGAGGCAGGGCCATCATCACACATAATAAAGAAGGTAAAGAGCAGCATCAGACCCTGCAGGAGGTAGGGTATCACCACAAAAGCAATCACTTCGGCCGCCATTGTCGGAGGGTGTTCACAAGCCAGGAGCAGAGCAGGAAATGGGACGGACAGACAGGCGCCACGTGCGTAAACACAGCCGATCAGCGCGCGCGGGAAATTCAAACTGACGCGGTCCAAAAAAATCGGAATTCTTTAGGATTTTTTCGAATTTTTGGGCATTTTGGGGGGTGGACAGCCCACGATGTCCGAATAGTGAGGGATCCGAATAATGGGCATCCGAATAATAGAGAGATTACTGTATATTATATAATGGTGTGCACTTGAAACAAGGCTATACACTGGCACCTTGCATGACAAATTAGCTTCAGTGGGCCGTCAGATACCAGTGGGCCCTAGGCCAATGGCCTACTTGGCCTATTGGTAAATCTGGTCCTGACATTGTGGTAGGGCTCATAGAGAAAAACACACACACACACACAGTAAGGATGGGTTCAGAGAGTAAGAAAAACACATACACACTGCATTAGGGTTCAGAGAGCAACAAAAATGCAGATTCACAGTGAGGCTGGGTTCAAAGAACAAGGAAAACACACATATCCCATAAATATTATGCATGCAGTTCTCATGGTAAATCAAGGACATTTCCAAAATATCACAAACTTCTTTCATATAACTGGTACTG
This sequence comes from Birgus latro, assembly GCA_018397915.1. Lineage (NCBI taxonomy): Eukaryota > Metazoa > Arthropoda > Malacostraca > Decapoda > Coenobitidae > Birgus > Birgus latro. The sequence goes on from JAGKTI010010700.1 coordinate 8,550, forward strand.
CAGAGTCAGAGAATGTGGCAAATCTGCTTTATGGGCAATGGGCAGGAATGCATCGTTAATAAGCAAGCTGTCTGAAATTTCCAGCTGATTTAACAAATCTGTCTATCTATAGCCAGATGCCTCAGTCCCATAAGGGGTGACCACAAACAGATCACCTCCATGTTGCTCTGTCCCCTGCCATTTCACTGCCCTGCTCCCAGCTCCCACCCCCCTCTCTCATATACCTCTCCATTCCATCCCTCCATCTCATCCTTGGGCTCCCTCTCCAAGTGATCATTAAAAAGTAGCTAATAACAAGGAAGTAGTGTCTGTGGCTGTGACATTAGGCAGTAACAGTAGACAGATAGATAGACATAGATAGAATAGTAAACAGGATTTTGTTTGATAAACTGGGTTTGTTAAATTGGAGACTAAGTATCCTTTTCTGATTTTTAATTGTGTTTTCTGACTGTTTCTTGTTAATATCACTTTTCTGATGATTTTCCATAGATGTAAAAAAAAAAAATGATAATGGAGCCTATATTTACTAATGAACATTACATATGATTAGGTTAGGCTAACCTGCGTTAATTAAATGACGTAAGGTTAGATCGGGATATTCCGTGGTATTAAAATTTTAGTAGTTAAAAAAAAAAAAACTATTGCTTTTTCTGCAAAAGCCGCATATTGTGCTGAGGCCCTAACATAGAAAAAATAAAGTTCATATTCCTACTGTGCACGGATTTCACAGATGGGTTAGGTTGTGTGTGTTTAATTCTATTACAAGATAAATTAAGAAAATAAAATAAATTAATATATGGACAGTCTGCGGAGTTCCCATTAACAAATGAAAAGTTTACAACATGGATTTTTCATACTTGTAAATTCATTTTCGACACCCAGATCCTGTGGAAAAATCCTTTTTGTTATTAAGGATTGCGCAGTTCACTCATGACACACATATGGAAGATCAATGGCCAAATGAATTATTAGGTCTATCGGCTTTCTCTGGCAAGTGTCCATAACAACAGTCCTCTATACAAGAAAAGCTAACCTGTCTAAGGATTTTTGCATGTACTTAATTCCATGGTGCCTATGGAAACATCTGTGTATAAATATTGAAGCCACGTACCTCCTGTGAACCGTAACATAGAAGATTAATTAACAATGTACATACCTGTCATTCAATACCTGCCCATCTTTAAATGCCGGGGAAGGAATGTTACCAATGCTGCTAAACTGACCTGTTCTCAAACCGCTAGAATATTGAATAGCAAAAATCTTTAGCATATCACAGAAACATGATATAAACTACAAAATACTGATAAATATGATGAAATTTCAAGAATATAGGAAGATATCTTGCACCTAAACGTTAATATAATTGCTAAGTGGAAGTAGAGCAGAAAACACTAGATTGACGCTAAATACAGTACTCTCAAGTAAATAGCCATAAAAGGACCTGCAGTCACAGAAAAAGATTGTTAGAGCTTCATAGTAATACAGAGAAACCTACATCTCTTGCATCTAGATGCTAAAATTGATGCTAAATAGACTATCACATCGAGTTGAAAAATGGTTGACTTTGGTAATTCGTATCCCGGGCACCAGAACTCAAAATGGTCTTTGTTAATCCTTCATAAAACGGATTCTTGACTTGATCATTGTTATTTCTGTTAGACCTAGTAACCGAGAAATAATCCTATCTTGTAGAATAATCTGTTTACGTATTCTGTAATATATTGTTTTGACTTTTTTACGGTGACTTTCTCTTATTCGACCTTTATCAGGCGGAGTCATCACTGGAATAAAAACGTCGAGGAAGGCGTCTTTTTCTTGTAGGTGAGTAGGCTTTATTTGTTTCTTGTTTTTCTGTCACGTCATATTGTACGTGAAGTAGGCATGATATGCCGTGTGATTAAAGGCTCGAGATCAGTTGGAATACACAAAATGAAGTGTTTAAAGAGTAATTTTAAGTGAACACACAAGTTCCTTTCGCTGGTAATGGCATCGAATATAGTAGCGTCACTTTGTCGCCCGTTCAGTCTGATGTATCATATTTTACTAGTATTATTTTTTCATTCGTGCCTTCCCCAGACAACATTGTCCACCCTTGTGAGTGATAGCAGGTTGTGAGGAAATTAAGGGCGTTGTTTAAAATATGTATGGCTTTTCCAGAACTTAGAATTGTCTGGAGATAGCATGAAAAAAGTCTGGATTGATGTGTTAGAGGTAAGGTAGGCCAATAAATCTACAGTATATACTGCACATAAATTATTAGAAAACCATTACACTGGGAATGATGTAAGCTGTAATGACAATCTTTCATCTCAACTTTTTTTTCACCAATGCTGTAGCTCAGCAGCAGTAGAGTAAGGTAATAGTGTGGCGTGAACATTCTTTTCATAGCAGCTTTCCATGAATAGCTTCATATTCTAGTGTTTTTTGTTGTTGTTGAAACCCATCACATCTTACTGTTGACTGCAGGAAATTGGTGACTTCAGCTGGTCACTTCTAGAAGTCTTTTTTGTTATGTTGAAAGGACTGTCTGTCCTGTGATGTTATGGTGCATGTAGTAAGTGTGCTATGGTATGGGAGTCTGCATTGCAGTGTGGGCATTGTGAATTTTTTTC